>VZSF01006717.1:1063190-1086564 GCA_013398295.1 Chionis minor | reverse complement strand
GGGGGAAGGGGAGGCGACCCCCGCCCCGGGGCCTGGCGCCGCGGGGGCCCGCGCCGCTCCTGTCAGGGCCGGGCAGGGCCCGGGGGCGGGGGGTGCCGCCGCTGCCGGTCGGGAAGGGGCGGAGGGGTGTCGTTATTGTCGTGTTTCCCTCCACAGCGGCTCGGTGCGAAGCGGGCTTGTCGCCCCGCGGCAGCCCCGGCACCTGGCAGGTTCGGTGGCGGGTCAGGCTGGAGGCGGCTCCTGAGGCTCGGCCGAGGGTCCCGGCGGTGTTTGGTGCGGGGTCGCGGCGGGGCTGGACTAGCAGCTGGCGGGCGGCCCTGCAGCCCTGGCCCCGAGAGCGGTGTGCCCTTCTGCCCCGGTGTCCCCTTTGGGGTTTGATGTGGCAGTGCTTGTGCCCCCAAGTCCCAGCGAGCTCCCTGCATGGCCCACCAGACCCTGTCCCAGCAACTGTCTGTGGGTGCTTCGCCATCTGGGAACTAAATAGCTTCAGAAATAAAGCTTTGCTCAACTCGTCGTCCCAAGCATCCTGTTCGCATCTCTCCCTGAGAGCTGATCTGGTGGGTGTAAGTCCCTTTCCAGCTGCCGAAGTCATAGACATTGCTCAGCAGGTTCTAGTGAGTCCCTTCCCAGCTAATTTGTCAACTGTTTTCTTACATGGAGGTGCAGACGGTGCTGACAGAGTGAGAGGCATTTGCCTCTTGCAGCAGGAAAAAATGGCATTGGTCGTAAGTGGGCGTTTTTGTTAATTCAGGCATTTGGCACCACGCTAATAGGACTGCCACTGTGGGGAGTGTTACATAGCTCCAGAGTCGATTGCTCGGCCCCGCTCAGTGAGCTTTCTGTAAAATATAAGAGCCTGCACTGGTGGGGGGCAATTCCTCCACAAGGCAGGGCTGTGACTCTTGGCAAGAAGGGAAAACAGTGCTTTGCTACTGTTAGATCTTCTCCACGGACAGAATTATACCCTGCAGCTGAAGTTTAGTTTTTGTTCCTTTCAGCTGGAGGCTGGACAGCCCCTTGTGGTTTCAGCAGTTTCCTGTCCCTGGCTACCCTGTGCAGTATGTGGCCTAGCAAGTCTAGGCTTGTTGCTTTTCTACTCTCAGCTGCCTTGAAAGAAACCCACCCCTTTATTTAGATGACAGCACAGTATGTGAATGTGTTTTTCTTACAGCTGGAAAGACGGTAACAGAGGAAAACCTTCCGCAAGTACCCTTTTCTCACTGCATAGCTCTGCTGCCCAAGAACTGAGCTGGCAATTTGGAACTTCCCTCTGTTGGCCTTTTGCCACCATAAGCGCTACTGTGGTTAGGAGCTGAGCTAGAAGGGAAGGAGAGGGCTATTGCTTCTCCTGACATGTAAATCAGTGTCCAGAGGAAAAGGCATGCTTTGTGTTGGCAGTCCCATTTAGTCCATCAGAGTACTTGACTTCCTGCAGGCTCCAGCCCTTTCTCAGTGGTCCTTAGACCGAATCAGGGGGAAAACTACTTCAGTATTGGCTATGCCTTCTCTTTGGAAAGCCGGAGCCTGTTGTGGTTGGAGTGAGCTTGATGAGTACACAGGTCTTTCTGTGACAACTCAGTCTGGCTGCAGCCCTTCCTGGGAAAGTTCTTCTGAGCATGTTGTATACAGGCAGTCCCAGTGAGGTCTGTTTCTCTAGAACTGCCAGGCTAGTGAGCAGCTTGCTGTATGGCAAAGAAATCAGCTCGCTTACTTATGTCTGTAGTCCTCCTCTCCTGCAGAGAGAAGATATGCAACAATATGGAAAAGAGTCAGTGAAAAACTAGTTCAGTGAGGGAGGGTAGCAGTGTGCAGGAGAGGAGGCAGTGACTTTTGTTCTGAGTCCCCTGTTTCTGTGCACATTGGGTAGATGGAAGCTGCTGGATAGGGTGGGAGTGGGATGCTGTGGGTGGCTTTGTGGGTCATGGATAGGTGAGGGAGGAGACTTTTAATCATCTGCTGGCCTGTGCCTTTTTGAAACTGGAACTCTCTCACTGTGACTATTAGACTGTCCCTATTCTTTACTAGTAGTAAAAAAAAAAAAAATCCGTCCAAAACAATATTACCCGCTGTGTCCATCTCTAGTTTTGTCTTCTGATCTTTATGATGTGGGATACAAACTGTAGAAACAAACCTAAAGTAAGTTCCAGTTGAGAGGAGGAATGAATGGCAGAAGAGGCTGTGACTTAACACAGTATATTTATGCCACTTTCCCTCTCTCTGAAATCGTCAGCATGAGCTGCAGAGTATCTGGGCAACTGATGCCTATAGACATCCCTGCTGGCCCAGCATCTAACCTTTCTGTCTTGTTTCATTCTCTGACCAGGCAGAAGATGGGAACATCGAGTACAAGGTGAGCCTTTTGAGGTTGCAGAAAGTCTTCCTCCCAGAGGGTTATTTTGCAGTGAGTAACTTCACCATATGGGGAACATGTCCAAGGAAGGGACAGAAAAGTGGACACTGTACTAAGGATCTATCAGTCATCTTCTGCGTCTCTGCACCTAGCAATACTCAGTATGCTGAACTGGAAGAGTTTGATCTCAGTACTCATTTTTAGGAATCTGTTTTAGGAGATGAGACCTACTGTGTTTTTTCTGAAATCTTCCTTTTGAGAGGGAGCTGCAGGTGTCCCTGATAATCATTTGTCACTTTCTCGTGGCTGTTCTGCCATTTGCACTTACTTGACTTCTGTGTCACAGATAGGTCCTACAGTACTTTCTTTACCCCCACAGCAGGCAGGGTGCAGATCCCTTTGGCAAGATGCAGGAAGTTCTTCTACCAATATGGATACACTTTTGTGAAATCCTTTCTTGTCTGTCCTAAGGCTTCTGTACAGACACTAACATGGGCTGTGTTTTCTAGAGGTGGGTCAGAGTTGGGGGCGTTGCTTCTTGGTGTTGGGTTAGGGAGTTGCTAGCTTGGGCAACGGGATTCCCTCTGCATCCAGGCTGCGACTGTAACTACACCCTCTGTTAAACAGCTAAAGCTAGTGAATCCCTCGCAATATCGCTTTGAGCACCTGGTGACACAGATGAAGTGGCGACTACAGGAAGGCCGAGGTGAGGCTGTCTATCAGATCGGCGTGGAGGACAATGGGCTGCTGGTGGGCCTCTCAGAGGAGGAGATGCGTGCCTCGCTCAAGACACTGCGCCGTATGGCAGAGAAGTATGTGTTCCCTTTCATCTGCAGGACCCACAGGCATAAATAGCCTCCAGTAGAGAGGCTTGGCCCCAGGAATCCCCTGAGGAGCTGGTGGCTCCATTCTACAAAGCCCCTTTACAACTGAAATTCCCTCATGATGAGGCTCTGGAAACACAAAGGCTTTTGGCTAGAAGCTTGAGGATCCTTCCTTGCTATTCCCAGCTTTCATCCCACGCACTTTGCCAGCTGTGATTCTAGAGGTCCAAGAGCTACTGAGTACAAGCGTGTGTCTCTCTCTTGCCTTTTGTGTTTGTGGCAGGGTTGGGGCTGACATTACGGTGCTGCGGGAGAGGGAGGTCGATTACGACAGCGATGTTCCAAGGAAGATAACGGAGGTGCTTGTCCGAAAGGTGCCTGACAACCAGCAGGTAGGAACCTGTGACTTGGCCATCCTCTCCTGCTGGAGGCTCAGAGGCTTCATACGAGCAGCTTCCTTTTGGGACGGGAGCCAAACCCTAGAGGCACTTTGTCATAGATTGGCCCATAGCAGACGCTTTAAAGAACTGCCAGAGGGGAGGCTTGATGATAACACTTCTAATCTCCAAGATTGTGGTCGAGGCAGACACCACTAAGGGAAATTGCCTGGATCAGAGGTGAGGAATTATTTCAATTCTACAGCAACAGTTCTGATGCAGGCCAGTGTGCAAACAAGGAAGGATTTAGAGGTCCTGCAAATGTTCTTTTTTATGTTATCAAAGCCTGATGTGTCACATCACAACTCTAGAGAGTGTATCACAACTCCTGGGCAGTGGTTTTTCTGGGAGCAAGAGCAGAATCTGAGCAAGATTACACTGGAGTGTCCATCATGGACAAAAGCTCTGTGAGGCACATCTCCACTGCCATGTTGTGTTCATGTACACCCAGCACAGCAGTGGTTTCATGATTTCTCTATTCTTCTGCCTGTAGTTCTTAGACCTGCGAGTAGCTGTGCTGGGGAATGTGGACTCAGGGAAGTCAACCCTTTTGGGTGTTCTAACGCAAGGAGAGCTAGACAACGGGCGGGGCAGAGCACGCCTCAACCTCTTCCGGCATCTCCATGAAATCCAGTCAGGAAGAACGTCGAGCATCAGCTTTGAGATCCTTGGCTTCAACAGCAAAGGAGAGGTGAGAGAGTGGGCTGCTGAACTCAGAAAACTGGAGGAGTATATCACTACCCTCCTGTTACAACTGTAAGTGGGCGCAGCTCCATGTCCCTTTAGCTGAACCTGAGTGCTACTTGTTCGTTTGCAACAGCTGTTGTTTCTTGCACCTACGGTGAATGATCTCTCCTCACTAAGAGGAGGTCAAAGTGGATAGATAAGAGCTGGGTTTTCTTCAGTTGTCTGCTGGGGCTCCTTCTCTCACTGAGTCCTCATGTTCCTCAGGTGGTAAATTACAGTGACTCCCGAACAGCAGAAGAGATCTGTGAGAGTTCTTCCAAAATGATCACTTTCATTGACCTGGCTGGTCACCACAAGTATCTGAAAACAACCATCTTTGGCCTCACCAGCTACTGCCCGGACTTTGCTATGCTGGTGGTTAGTGCCAACACTGGCATTGGTGAGTGTTGCCCTGCCTGCATGGGCTGACAGTAATGTGTGAAGATAAATGAAAGATGGGGGGAGCGGGTCCTTCTTAGCTGGGAGCAGTTGTCAGAAAAAAAATATTAGTCTGGAAGCCTCAATTGATTTCTTGTAAGCTAATTCCTCTGTGTGCCTGGGAGGGGAGCAGAGCTGGGATCCTCTTACCAGCTGTAGACCACATTAAACTGTACCCTGGACAGAGTCTGTGTTTGGAATTTGAGGCTCTGTTTATCGGGGAAAAAAAAAAAAAAAAAAAAGAAAAAAAATATCACCAAACCAAGATTTTGACATATTATTAGGGATGCTGAATCCTGAAGCCTTGTAAAAGGGCAACTGGATTTCTCCCACATCTTTCCTTGACATGTTTGTGACTGTTTTCTGGCAAACTCTAGCCCAAGAATGAAAACTACTGCATCTTTCTGAAGCAAACAGATCAGTCACAAAAATTCTTTGTGGTTTTTATTTTTCTGGACTGATGTTTGGTTTTGTTTAAAAGAATTATTTTGCTTTTTTGTTGCCTGATGAACTGAGCAGTTAGGGTGAAATCTCTAGAGTGAGCCAGTGGGAGAGTCAGGAGATATAGCTGTCCCATAAACAAGCAACAGTGGCGACTGCTGCTGCACCTACGCCGTCACTTGTCTCCTGCAGCAGGCACAACGCGAGAGCACTTGGGCTTGGCCATGGCCCTCAAGGTCCCCTTCTTCATTGTCATCAGCAAAGTTGACTTGTGTTCAAAAGCCACAGTGGAACGGACAGTGAAGCAGCTGGAGCGAATCCTGAAGCAGCCAGGCTGCAACAAGCTGCCCCTGCTTGTGAACTCAGATGATGACGCTGTTACAGCAGCACAGCAGTTTGCACAGTCTCCCAAGTAAGGGATAACTTCTTTCTTCTGCTGGGAGGGGGCAATTCAGACTGGGCTGCTGTGTGGAGCTGGGGAAGGGTGACCACAGGGGAGGTGACCACATCTTGAACATCTTGGCTCCTCGTCAAGTTTCCTACCTTTGCGTTCTCCAAGAAGGCATTTTCCCCTCCCAGGCCTTTTTCTGAGCTCTGGGAGCAGAAGGTGCCTGAGGCTGGAATTACTTTTCCATGACTGAAGCGTGGGTTGGCAGGGGATTGGTGCCTCAAGCAACCACTGAGGCAGGGGTTACTGCAGAGTTGTACCTACCCCATGTGCCCTCCTGCTCTGGCTGTTTATTGCTGTAGTCCCTGTCTTCTTGCTGGACTCAGTAGATTCAGAATCCCAGCCACCTTCTGCAGCTGTGCTCTGACCTTCTGCTTACTCCTGTCTGTGTCTGACAGCATCACCCCAATCTTCACACTCTCCAGCGTTTCTGGGGAGAACCTGGATCTCTTAAAAGTCTTCCTCAACATCCTCCCTCCACTGACCAACAGTAAAGAGCAGGAAGAACTAATGCAGCAACTCACGGAGTTTCAGGTGTGTAAGGATAGTTTGTTTCCGGTTCTGGTACTACGCTCATTTCTGTGACATGTGACAAACATCTGGGGTCTCTGGACACTATGGGGAGGGATGTGTTGAACTCCTGGACTGTCAGGAGGCGTTAAAGAAAGGATTCGCTCCTCAAAAAAAGCCTGTTAGGCTGGGCTCTATCCTAAGCAAGGGTTGCCCATCTCAGAGGTAGGCTTCTCTGTTTGCCACTGAAAAGGTTCTTATGTGAAAGTAGTGGGAGCTGGTGAAATCTCCGAGATGGTGTCTGATGACCAGTAGAGAGCTCACCTTCCTCCACACAGGGGTGGGCACCTTGTTCTCATTCTGGAGTGCTATTTCACAGCTGTCTGAGCAGCTTATTCTTGTTACCTTGCTGCAGGTCGATGAAATTTATACTGTGCCGGAGGTGGGGACTGTTGTGGGAGGAACTCTGTCAAGGTAAGTGAGGCCAGGCAGAAAGGAGTGGGTGTAAGTGGAGTTCCGACAAGGTTAGTCACCCACTGCAGAAGGAAGCAGTGTGAGGCTCAGTTCTGACTGTTACCAGATGACTGAGCCAAGGAGGGTAAAGCTCTGCAGGGTATTGGAAGGTGTCATGAGCAGACATCCCAGCAGCGGTTAACTGCATGCTACCCTGTGAGAAAGCAGCTGTCCCTCAGTTTTGGGGCTGATCAGAGCAGTTTGGGTACCGGCACATCCACACAGAACAGGCGTCAACTGCAGTCTCTCCAGCAGAAACAATGCAGTGCGGCAGAGCGCTAGGAATAGAATGGCCCCTGTCGGAGGGATACCTGGTATTTTTAGGAATCATAGTGTGGCTTTCACTTCTAATGTAGGAAATCCCTGTTCCCACCAGCTTTGCATCCCTGTTGGTTGGTCCCGAGTAAGAGTCTGAGGACGCTCACCTCCTTGGCCCTGGGGAGTTTGTGCAGGTTGATCTTGGAGGGTGAAATTTATTCCTTGTCTCCTGATGAACTCTGTCCTGCTCTTCTGCCCTGGGCAGTGGGATCTGCCGAGAAGGGGAGAACCTGGTGGTTGGTCCCACTGATGATGGGAAGTTCCTCCGGCTGAAAGTGTGCAGTATCCAACGCAACCGCTCTGCTTGCCGTGTGCTGCGGGCTGGGCAGGCAGCCACGCTGGCCCTTGGACCTTTCGACCGCTCCCTGCTGCGGAAGGTGAGTCCTGCTATTGCCAGGTTGCTCACTGGTCCAGTGAGCAGGACTAGAGGCTTCCCTGGAGATCCTCCATTGGTAGGGTGGGAATGAAGCAGAGATGTTTGCAAGAAACTCGCTGGAAGGGGAGGAAATGGCCAGGCTACAAAGTAGCATGAGTACAAGGCTGAGGATGAGTACAAGGCTGAGGATGAGTACAAGGCTGAGGATGAGTACAAGGCTGAGGATGGGATGCAAGACTAAGTTGCAGAGTGGAGATGTGTTTGTGGTTTTGGGGGCTGTTCAGAAGCAAGGGGACTGGCTCTAACTGGTCTGAGCTTTGGGTTGTTGTGCAGGGCATGGTCATGGTGAGCCCAGAAATGAACCCCACCATCTGCTCAGTGTTTGAAGCTGAGATCGTGCTGTTGTTCCATGCCACGACATTCCGGAAGGGATTTCAAGTGACGGTGCATGTGGGGAATGTGCGACAGACTGCTATCGTAGAGAAGATCCACGGAAAGGTAGGCATGAGAGGAAAGAGGAGGAAGATGGACCTCCCTGTGGGATTTGTTTGGATCCTATCATGCCTGCTAGTAAAGCTAGGGGCTACTGGTGTCTTGAGTAGCTGTGTCCCTTCCTAGGAGCACACTCCATCCCTTTATCCTGCCCATTTAGTTGCTTTTCCTCTGAACATTTTAAAGAATTCCCTCCACACAAAACAAGCAGCCCAATGGACTACAGCAAGACTGAAGGGAGGTGAGCTCTCCATTCTCCAGAGCTTCTGTCTTCCTGTCTCCCCTTACACATACAATAATGGAAAGGGCTCAAGCCATACAGTCTGAGGGAGGCAACCTGCTCATTTGCCTCATCTTTTTAGCATTCACATGCACTTCTGCTGCATGCATTGGTATGGGCTGCATGCATTGGTATGGTAGATGCGTCAAAGCTCTTCCCTTTCTCTTTTCAGGACAAGCTGCGGACAGGAGAGAAGGCAGTCGTCCGTTTCAGGTTCATCAAGCATCCTGAATACTTGAAGATTGGAGCCAAGCTGCTTTTCCGTGAAGGAGTCACCAAAGGCATTGGGCATGTCACTGACCTCCAAGCCATTACCACCAAAGAAAACGGCCTGGAGGAGTCTTTGGGGCCTGGACAGCTGAGCTTCTGACTACCACTAGGTCAGAGAGATCTCCACTCACCAACAGCCAGGGAGAAGGATGGAAGCTCCCATGGCTCCCTGAGTGATGCCTGGAGCTGCTGCTGTCCCATTCTAGTGTCGGTGTCCCTCCTCCGCACTGTGAGATGGAGCCTGGGAGAGTTTCTCACATTCGGTGCCGTACATGGGGCAAGTTAAGCATGTTCTCCACATCGCCTGCAGCTTTTGTTACCCTGCCCTCCTTCAGAATACATCAGAGACACCTGCAGACCTGGGCAGGCAAGTTCTGGCTTTGTTTACTGTTTGAAAATTACTGGTTGGGAGGAGCAGAACCCTTGAAGACTAGCAGTGAAGGGATGTTTTTCCATCTCTGACACAAGATGTGGTCCCATGTCTGCTCTCTGAGCACTGGGTTGATAACCATCCTCTCTTGAGTCATCCTGCAGCACATCCTTCTGGGCAGGGGATGCAAGAGGCCCTGCTACCCACAGCAGGGGCTTGGTTGAACCTCTCAGAATGCATCCAGGACACTTTTTAACCATTTTAATCTTGGTTGGCTTTAATCTGCTGTGTGTCCGTTTGTGTGTTGGTTTTGCATTACTCCAATCTGAGTGTCTTACTGTTGGACAAATGTCCCGTTCCCCACTCACATGTACGCAGTCCTCCTGCATCCTGCTTGCCGACTCCTGGGAAGCTGTGGCTGCTTCGAGTGGCAGAGCCTCCTGATGTGATGTCATGAAGTCAGAGTTTGCACTTGTACCTGTTCCTTGCAGCAGCTGGGCAGGAGGCCGTTCTGTGGAGCAGAGTGGGGCCTGAGCCTGTGCTGGCGTGTGCAGGTTGCTTCCATGGATGTTCCGCTGCAGGTGTCACCTGCACGTCGGCAGCAGTGGTTTGCAGTGGGCTCCCTGGTGTGGCTGTTCCAGGGCCCAGCCCAGCTTGTTCCTCATGTGTTTGCCTTGTGTGTGAGGAGGACAAGGCTAACACAGAACCAGGTGGCTTCTATCGTTTAGATGTGATTTGACGGTGGCGTGATTTTATTTCTGTTTCTCCTGGAGGAAGAATTCTTTTCTTTCCCTTGCCACTGGGGTTTGTTGTCAGAGAAAAGCTGGCGTTGCCAGCAAGGACTCTGTGCACAAGGAATGGAGCACGTTTGTCTCCCACTCACTGTTGTGAAGCTCCCCTGTGTGACCTTTACTCCAGGCCACTTGTAGCCTGGAGGGTGCAGCAGGGGCTGTGTAACTGTACATAGGCTTTTGGTTTTATTCTTGACTGTTAAACCAAATGTGTCAGCTGTGGGCAGCAGGCCTTCAGCCAGCCCCATCGCATGGCATGGTGGCCTGCCAGCCCTGACCGAAGAGAAGGGCGAGGGCCTGTGATAGCACTTGGACACCCAGACAGCCCTTCTAGCATGCTGAGAGCAAGTCCTGCTTCTGGGCTGCTGGCACAGGCAGTGCCCACGGGGCTGAGCAGCCCCTGCTGCTCTGTGAATGTCGCAAAGCGGTGCCCTTGGAGGGGCTGGGCCCAGCAGGTGGGGAGGTGGTGGCTGTACCCTGCAACGAGCGTGCTTGAGGCGTGGGGAAGTGGCTGAAATGGTGGTATCAGTGAAAAGGTGCAGAGGCAGCTCAGCAGCGGCAGGAGTGACCTGTCCCTTGCGGGGAGCACTGACCCAGCTGAAAATCTGCTTCTTCCCTATCGGCCCAGCAGTGCCGCAGCAGCTGCTGGCTAAGGGTTGATGCTCAAACAGGATCCCTCTTTCTTCCCATCCTGGCAGTGGTCTAGGTGTTACGCTGACACGGTCTTTCACCCGCGTCTGCAAGAAGGACAGACCCAGCTGCCAGCAGGCTCTTCCCTTTGGTGCTAGTGGGTCACAAAGAAAACTGCCTCGAGGGTCGGGGGGACTCCGGCTGTTTGCAGCAGCCCTGGTGTTTTCTGCCCCAAAGTGGGTATGGAGTGCTGTGACCTTCTCTGAAATAACTGATGGCTGGTCTCACCTCATCCCTGCCATCTGTGGCATGACTGTTCTTGGTGCCATGCTCTTCATAATTGCTGTTTTGTTGTCTTGAATTTTTCTAATGCTGGGGTTTGTCCATGTTCCCCAAGCATCTATATATATAAATGTACAGAATAAAGATGTTTTATTGAGCTTGCTGGCTGAGTTGTACAATAAGCGAGGGTGAAACTGAGCTTTTGCCCTACTGCCCTTGGAGCTGGGTCACGGTTGCAGATGGCTGCCCTTCACCCCTTCCTAAGCTTCCTGCATTCAGCCCTATAAATACCAACCAGTGGTGTGGAAGGAATGCACGCGCGCTGCTGTTTACAACCATGCTCTCCCGGCTTATCTGAGCAAGCCTGGGTGTGCAGCCTGGGGTGACAGGCAGCCACGTCACCCTGAGCACAGCACTTTGGGCTGTTGTGGGCGGAACAGGCTGCCACGAGTGCTTCCTCGCAGCCACAAATTCTCCCTGAGTCTAATTAAAGGGATGCTTTCTAGGGCGCATATCTAACTGGTGGTTTGTTTTTAAAATAGCTTCGACCTTATCAAAGGGTTTACGACTGCCTTCTCTCCATGAGAACAGGTTGTTCCCTTGGGGACAGGCAAAGGCAGAAAGGCTTCCCTGTAGAAGTGACTTGTGTCACTGAAGGGATTTGCCTGGTCTCAACTTGTTTTTGTGTCAGGTAGTGGCATCTGCAGAGTCCGGTCCTGCCAGACACTTAAGAAATGAGACGTGCCGCTGTCACAGGAGCGCGAGGCAACCCTGCCAGACTGGTTGGTTTCTCTTTACGTGAGGACTTTGGGGAAACTTGTCACTTTGCAATGTGAGGACTGTCATTAATGGGAGTGACTCTATAATTCCTTCCTCTGCTGATTACCAGCGGAGCTGCACACACCAAAATGAGCTTCTTGTGCTTCCTGGAATCTCGCAACAACTGTGTTGTCAAGTATTAGACCCCCCCCACTGACAGCAGTGGAGCAGCTTCCCAGCACAGGCTGTCTGCTGGAAGGAAAGCAGCTCAACAGCTGCGAGTAGGATGCTGCAGTTCAGAAAAGAAGGGGAACCAGTACATGTAAATACAGCTGCACTTTGCATCATTATCTGCTGCCTGAAAGGCTCTTTCCCCCCCTCCCTGCACAGGGAGGGGAAGCCTGCAGCTGATGAAACGCTCTGCAAAGTGTGTTTATAAACCCCACCCAAGGCTGCCTTGACGTGGCACGTTCCTTCCCACTGCCCTGAGAGCTGAGTTCAAATTACTGGCAGCGGCACTTCTGGAAGAGGCTGGCAGGCTCCAGGCAGCTAGCAATATAGCACGGAGCTGAGCCCTGCCAGGCAGCTGAGGACAAGCACATCTCTCGCCCTGGAGCTGGTCTTATCCTCTCTCAGTGCCTGCTTGTCCCCTACGTGATCTCCTTTGCTGGCTCTGTTGTAATTTGTGGAGCGCTAGGGCAGCCACTAGGGCAGCCACTGTGATGTGAACTGTGGCCCAGAGTGCTGAACAAGTCATGTGGCAGAGCACAATCAAAACAGGCACCTGTCATTGAGTTCAGAGTCTGGGAAGGAGGAAATATGTGCTTATGTACTCTCTCTGCAGTGGAGGAAAGCTTTCACAGAGGGCTGTGTGACTCTGACGTGTTTCCCCTCCCTTCCACGAGGACTCCAGCAGCAGACTGTTTATGTGTAAATAGCAATTATCAGGAACTGTTGTTGAGATTTCAAAAGCACGCCAAAAAGTATGTTCGTGCAGCTCCAGCTCCCTTAAATCTTATTTGACAGGAGTAGTCTTTCCTGTGTGCTCCAGAGCTGGTGGTAAGCATCACAATGGATTGCTACACAGAGGGAATTGCCAAACCATCTATAACAAAAATCCTTATAAGAGGGGAATAAAAACCAGTGTCTTCCAGGTGGAGAGAGGAGAAGGAACCAGAGGGTTAAGCTACCACATACAGGTTATACAGTAAGGGGCAAGGCCTGCAACCGCAGCCCAAGGAGAACCACCATTAGGTGAAGGCTTCATACGAAGTGACTGGATAGGGGTTCAAGCCTAGACTTAGCTGGGGCTTCCCTGAGATAAGCCATTGTGCTTACAGTGCCTTTTACAGTAGGAACATAAACTGCAGGAACAGAATTACCGAGCAGTGATGCTATGGAAATACCCGTGGCAGGAACTGTAGGTGAGAATATGATGCAGCTTCTGGTAGTACCGACCAGGCAGAGGCAAGCTCGCTGCCACCACCTAAACTGGGTACATCCAGCATCACACACCAATCACGAGTTCCAGTTCCTCTTGGGCAGAGAGAATTTATTAGACTTCTCTGCATTAAAACCCGACAGACAGTATAAAAACTTTTAACTGTATTTAAAAACACTGATTCTTTAAAAACACTGATTATCTAAAAACTCCCAGCGTGCCCAGGAGTTAAGGAGGTAAGCGCTTAAAGAAAAAATCTAAAGTTCTCGTCACACCTTCTCTGGGTCGTTTTGCACTAGATCCTGCTGGAGTCTTGTGCTTATTCTTTGCCTTGGTGGGAGACCTGGAAGCTGCAGCCTTTAGGCTGGGAACTGCTGCTGGAGCTGTGGAAGCACCAGGCTCCAGGAAGGAGCTTTGCAGCTCCAGAGCAAAGTGGTAGTCCATATGCTCTGGGAACTCCCACATCAGCACGAGCTGGCCGCACTTGTCACAGCGCTGCTGGTCCCCCGGCGAGGCAGGAGGAAGCGGGGCAAGCTCTGGAGAAGGTGGCAAATTCTGCTCATTTCCCTCCATAGCTGACTCGAATTTCAGAATGGTCCTGGAGCTAGGTGGAGTTGAGGGTGTTTGTGTAGCATCAGACAGTGACTTCTCACAGGGCAGCCTCTTGTAAGGAGAAGTAGGACTCCCACCTCTGGGACTCTGCTTCACAGGGGACTCCAGGTCACACTGCAGAGAGGCAAGTCCAGCACTATCTCTCTCCTGGTGCTCTGGGGAGCCGGGCACAGGTGACTCTGCAGAGGTAGCAGCAGGCAGGCTGGTTGCTGCCACCACCTGCGGCTGCTGCCTTTCTGCTGCCTTTTGGAAGAACGACTCAATAGCATTAGCTGGCTTCTGCCTAAGCTCTTTCCTTGGGCTCCTGAAGAACTTGACTTTAGGCCTCTGAGATGTGGTGTTTTGGCTGCCGGTGGCAGTGCCATCAGGCTGGGTATCACTCGTCAGGAAGGTGGCAATGCCTGCAGAGAGATGCGTCGCAGGCTCTGAGAACTTGTTTGCTGAGAGAAGCACCGATATGAGTGGTGGTGACCTGCAAACGACAGACCAGCATCAGTTCGGACAGCAGCCTGGGAAGCAAGAAATCTTTTCAGGTAGGACTTCAAGCAACATTAAATGTTTACAGCAGAGGATGGGGAACTGCAGTCTGAGTATCTGGCAAGGGGTGGGACAGACATTTCCTCTAAAAAACATTAGTATTGCTACCTCCAGAACAGAGTCTTACAGACATAGGAAGCTGAGCTGGGCAGAGCAGAAAGTTTCTTTCCAAAACAGCATTTCCCAAAGGAAAGGGCGGTGGAGCAGGGGCAGCCAGCTGCCAGCCTAGACTTTCAGTCCACCACAGGCCGGAGCTGCTGCGAGACTCCCAGTCAGGGCAAGAGGGCCTTGAGGGAGCAGCAGCCTCCTTGGAGCCTAACAGACAGGGCCATCTTGCCTTAGCTATGCCTCAGCCTCCGCTGCAGAGCAGGAAGAAGGAAGTAACCATGAATATGGAAGCTGTGCACCTTAGTTTTCCTTCCTGCCCCAATAACCTCCTCCCAAAAAGCGCCTTTGTCCTCAGGGGAGGAGAGCAAGGTCTTAGCTAGCTCCGCCAGCCCAGCACTGAGAGGACTGCCTCCCTCCAGCTGGACAGTCCCGTACCAGCAGCAGTCAGCAGCTCCAAGTACAAAAGTGTCTGGCCAGATTTGGGGCTAGGAAGAGGCCAGGCTCTCACAGCTGTCCTGCTGCTAACAAGTGGAGGTTGCTGCACTCTGCTGTGCATGTGCTGGGAATTGCTTCTCCTCCACTCAGCATAACTCTCTCATTCCTTTCTGCCAGGTCCCTGGCTCACCCTGCACCTCCTCCTACAGCAGAACAACCCCTGACAGGGACGTGAACCACTTCCTCCCTCACTCACCAGGCCGCCTGCTGAGCCCCAGCCATGTTGCAGTTCTGGATGAGGGCAAAGGCATCGCTGCACATCTTCTGGGCATCATAGCGGGACAGAGCGCAAAAGCGCGACACCCGGGTGTCTCCCTGCATGCGGATGACCACCATCAGCTGCTTGGCCACTCGGTGGTTCTGCAGAGAGAAGAGGTAGCTGAGTTTCAAGCGACACCTACAGGAAAGAGGGGGAAAGGCGGAGGAGACCGCCTCGGCCGCCCAGAACCTCGCGCTATCAGCTACCACCTCCCGATGATGCAGTGTGACAGATGGCAGATTGCCCTGCCTGGCCCGAACTCCAAGGGACAAGATACAAGACGCAAGTGCTTGTATAGCTGTGCCACCCAGGACGGGAAGCAGTTAGTCCTTGCTTTCCTTCAGAGGCAGCTGTGCACCTTTTCTTGGCCCCCCCTGCAGCAATGAAGCTAGCAATTAATCTCACCCAGGCCTGCAGTCTACCTTCTGGATCCGAGCGTATTGCTTCCTCTCACAGCCCTCGGCACAGGCAGAGCCGCATCAGCAAAGGGCTTGCAAAGGAGCAGCACAGTGTGGCAGGATGAAGGTGCAGTGGCTTTCAGGTCCCTGCATCCTAAAGCACGGGACAAGCACCTGCCTTAGCCCTGCGGCAAAACCATCCTTCCTGGCTGGGCTCCTGCACACCTCTGCTCAGGGCACCTCAGCACGCAGGCACACTTCTCAGGGTGAGCAAGATTTCTTCGTCCACCACCCTCAGCCTCCTGCAAACAGCTCCCGGCGCAAACACACTGCACGACTTCCTGAAGGCCAGCAGGGAGAAAGCTGTTCCCACACCTGCCCTCCTTACCTGGCTCCTGTCCTTGATCAGTCTGGATTCCAGCTCCAAAGCCAGCTGCAGGAGCCAGTGTTGCACCTGGACAAGACAGTGGTAACAGACAGGTCAGGACTCTGCTCACAGCCCTGCCACCAGGCCAGAGCAATGCTCCGCACACCGGGGAACGCTGGAGGTGGATCAGACTGGAACAGACCCAGACCATCGCAAGGCCCCAGATCTGGAGTACCCCCGGAGAAATCAGCCCAGCTGAGGATTCAACACTGGAGGCAAGGCGTTGTAGACACCATACAAGTCCTGCAGCATTACTACTAGACTTGACTTTGCCAGGTAATCTGGGTGCCCTGCCCTGGATCTCTCCATGCATGTCCCTACAGCTCTGTGGGAACCTCTCCCCAGCTAACAGGTAGGGTGCATCCTCCCTCTTTCTTTGGGCTAGTTACCTTCTTTCTAGCAGCCAAGCCCTTGAAGCTTGGCACCATGAATACCTTTTGAACAGCACAGGCCCACGGTTTTGCTTGTGGGAATTACAACAAGGTTGGACCTCTTTGTGCAGGAGTTCATCAATGCATTTCTGTCAAACAGGGATTTCCCTGATTTCTGGGGCACAAACCAGCTCCTCCCACTGAGCCCCTAAGGCTGAGCTTCAGGGCACCAGGACACAGAAAAGCAGCAGTTTTGCAAGCTAGTAGCGTTCTCATCTTCTCCAATGCCAAGGCCGAGCCTTGTGCTAGATGTAGGCTTCTCCCACCTCCTTCTGTGTGGCCAGGGCTGTCCTCCCAGGGAAGTTCTTGCTGCAGCCAATGGACTGGGGCAGGTACCGGTTTTTGACAGGTTCCTCTTCAATTCCTCTGCATAAGTCATACAGCCAGGAGCTGAAAGTCACAGAGGAAGCATGAGGTGAAAGCAGCCACACAGGCAGGCATCACTGGGCAGTAAGTCAGCCTTTTGCTGAGCTGTGCTTTCAGCTCTGTGCAAGGTGCGACACTGCCTCTCATCCCCGGCTCTGCAGCTGCAGCCACAGCTCAACAGACAGGCTTCCTTCAGGCCACAACTGCCTGTCAGTGCAGCTCCTCTGCCTTTTCTCCTGAACTGGCAACAGTTCACCAGACGCAGGGTAACCCAACAGCTGCTCTAGGCCCAGAAGTGGTGTTTCAGGCTCCAGTCCAGCCTTGTAATTTCCTCTGTAATAAGACTGCCAAGTCTGCCTGTTTCCCAGCCTGCAGGGAGCCCTTCCACAGCTTGGCCCCATCCTTAGACACTGTAAAGGAAGGCAGAGGACCTGGCTGACAGGCAAACATTATCCTGGGGAGCGTGCCTGGGAGCAGGCAAGACTGGAAACCTGTCTGTTGCCCTGCCAGACCAATGCTTCTCAAAGATGTCACTGAAGTTTTACCTTCCAACCTTCCTAATCACAGAAGAACAACCTGTGACTGAAAGGAAGTCTCAGTTCCTGCCAAGAGCTGAGTTGTGGCAAGTGGTTTATCATTACCCAGTTTTGTCTCCAAAGTGAGTCTGGAGCTCTGTCTCACTGTACTGTGTCAGCTGCCCGATGTACTCTATTCCCAGGATGTCTGTGATGGCAGTGCCAAGCTTGCCTCCCAGGTTACGGCTACGGCAGAGGGGGAAAAAAAAGCAGAAAAAGAAAACACACATGAAGCATCATGTGGAGACTATGCCAAGTCTTGCAGCAGCTGTCCCTAAATCAGGACAGCTAGAAGCCGTCAGGAGCTAGCAGGACAAGAGGGAACACTCGGTACTTAACAGCTCTTCTACTCATAGTAGAGGGACACATAGGACTTAAGTGGGAACTGTTCCTCAGCTCACCCAGTTTCAGTACTTCTCCCAAACCATGCTCTGAAGAATGCCTGACATGCTCCCTGCTTCCTTCTACACACAGGACCCTTCCCCACACATCCCTAGTGAGACACTGAAGGCAGAGAGCAGCAGCACAGGTCTGGAGAGCAGGACGACGGATTCATTCCTCTGGAGCAGCGGTGCTGGTAACTCTTCCCTATACCAGGAGAAGTACTAGTGCACAGTGTGGATGCTCAAAACCCAAACCACATCTGCTCTCTGAGAGCACAGCTCTGTCACTCACACTGGGGGACAGCTACAGCCTCCTTGCGCACAGTTGCTCCTGGCTTACACCTGCGCAGCCCAGCTGTCACCTTGAGCACCAGCTCTATGCAGGGAAAGGCCGCCTGTGGGATGCTAGCGAGTGTGGTCCCTTCAATGGCAGGGCTGCAGCTCCCAAGCATGCTCCTCCTGAACTGTTGCTCACAGCTGTGAGGGATTACTGGCAGGATTCCCTCTCTATTTCGTACAGCATTGACAAGCAGTTACAGAGGAGCTGAAAGCCTTTGGTGGCTGCTATCAATTAGCATCAAATTGTTCTTTGTTGAGGTGGCCAGGAAGAGTTTCCTACCCCCAAGTCACTTTAGTTCTGTTCACACAAGCAAGGATGACAAACCAGCAGGAGCAAGCACCACAACAATGAAGACAAACAGGACTGTCTTTCTCATAAAAGCCTGGACTGTGGAAGCACAACACCAGCATTTCGAATACATGCTCTCGCCAGAGAGCAGCTCAGCCTGAGCCCCAGCCTACACAAAAGCAGGCAGCTCCCCGGTACTTACATATTGCTGATGGGCAGCTGGCTGAAGAGCTGCGGGACAAATCGTGAAGATACTAGTGTCTGGCGGTTGGGCTTGTTTAACCCACAGGCCAGTTTTGCCAGTGTCTGTAACACAGAAGAGGGTGGAAACCCTGTTATTACAGACTTTGCACTGACTTGATTGTGACTCTACCTAATGGCTTGTGCTGTATCACCTCTAAGAGCTGCCTTTGGAATAGCTGCTAGGAAGGACGTGCAGGTTGCACCGCTGCTAGCTCCCAGGTAGTACCCACCTTGGGACACGGCACGCGCTGGCTGGGTGCTCTGAAAGCACTGCTGCTTCCAGACTTCTAGCTCTGCAAAGGGCCGGGCTCCTACTAGAGGCAACTCAGGAGATCTGAGTCTATCACCTGTTCTGTTTGGCTTAGTTCTCCATCAGGCAAGCATGCTAGAGCTTCCAGAGCAGCCCCATAATCCTCCCCAGGCTATTTCTCTCACTATGTCTTGCTCCTTCATCTTCTGTGTTTATCTTGCTTTTTCTCAATGTCACTAATTTTTTCTTCTCTCTGCGAGGTCCACAGCAGCATAATGCTGCAAAAGGAAATCTGCAAAAAACAGAAATGCTAGCCTGGAAGGGATGTTCTCTAGCCTATCTGCTATACAGCTTCCCCTCCCACTCTAATCTACCACAGGATCAAGAATATACAGACCAGCCTGAAATATGTTTAGCTGGGTGTTTGGGTTTTTTTTAACAAGTCTAATAGTTTCCTCTTTCACTGCTTTACCACACATCCTATAACTACAAAATTTCTTTCCTGCCTATTAAGCTATGATCTTTATTGGCAGCCTGTTTCACAGGCTTACATATGTTCTCTTTGCTAGACAAAGTAGATCCCTTTCCTTCAACTTGTCATATCCAGTCATTCTCCAGATGCCCAATTATTGTTATCCTTGTTTCACTGGAGACTCTTCCAAGGTTACCCACACTGTTCCTAAAGAGAAGTGCTGCAAGCTGAACCAATTGCTTCATGTGGAGAAATAATTTACTTTTTCTGACACCTTGTCTAATTTGCACATGCTGAAACAGGATTTGCCATTTATACAAGAGCACTCAATTTACTGACTCATCCTGCGGCTTGTCCACAATAACTCCAGGCCACTTCCTGACTTACTGTGACTTAGCCAAAAGCCTGCTTTCGGCTTTTTGGTCGCTTTTTTCCAATAAACCACTAGAACAGTCAGTGATTTGACAATTTCAGACTGTTTCTGGACTTTTCCAAGCCCAGAATTTTCAGGTCTAGTTTCATCTCCCAGAACTCTCACAGCCCAGATTCATCTGTGCTTAACATCACCTGAATTCCTAGAGCTGTGCCCTCTTCTATAGGCTTCATTGACAATCCTAGAATGGTTAGAGTTGGAAGCAATCTTAAAGATCACCTAGTTCCAACCCTCTGCCATGGACAGGGACACCTTCCTCTAGACCAGGTCTCTCTGACCATCTTCGTGGCCCTCCTCTGGACTTTCTCCAACAGGTCTATGTCCTTATGTTGGGGGCCCTAGAGCTGGACACAGTACTCCAGGCGGGGTCCCGCAAGAGCAGAGTAGAGGGGCAGAATCGCCTCCCTGCTGTCCATGCTTCTTTTGATGCGGCCCAGGATGTGGTTGGTTTTCTGGGATGTGAGCGCACGCTGCTGGCTCATGTTGAGCTTCTCATTAACCAACCTCCCCAATACTGGCTCCTCGTGTACCTCAGGCAAATCTCCCCAGGATCTCACTCTAAACATCCCAATTTGAGCACAACTCAGTGAACAAAATCATTACGGAAAACAATGGATTTTCTTCAGCTAGATGCACGGCCTTCAGATAACCTCAGTCACGTTGTGTTTTGCTAGGGTGTCATCAGCTTATGCGACTCAGGGTGAGGTGCATTAGAAACCTTAAGGTCCACACCTCCCATCTACAGTTTCCCCTTGTACATTAGGCCACTTAATGCTGTCAGAAGTGGCACATAAATGAGTTAGGCACAAGTGGTTCAATAACCATGCTGTTATCCTCCAGGTGCTTCCAAATAGCTTATCCAATTATTCAGTCTCATTTATCAGCTGGGTTCCTGGTGCATTCTAACAAGTTAGCTCACAAGCTCACTTCTCTCAAGTCCCTCAGGAGAGTTCTCTTTTGAAAAAGCCTGAGCTTAAAGCAGGAAACCTTCACCTTGGGTTTTAGGCAACAGTGGTTGTAACCAGGGAATGGTTTTTACTGACACAGCAACCTGGAGGAAGAACACGACCCGTTTGGGGCACTGAGGTGAGTCGGGTTGCTTTTCCTCTTTCTGGTCCATCAGTCTTTACCCCGCTGGCCGTGCTTTGGGTGATGCTCAGCCAGCTGCTGAGAGCGGCCGCAGGAGCATTTTGTGCATGACAGCAGCTGCAGAAACAAATGGACTTTGATGATGCTGCAGCTATAGATAGAGGGTTTCCTGCTGAGTGAAACGCGGCGTGCTTTACAAAGAGCACCTAGCACATGTTTTAACCTTTGCAAAAGGGGCTTATCTGTACAGTAATGACTTTAAAAACACAGGCTCTGAACAAAATGAAGACTAAATGGATTATTTAGATCTTAAGGGAGATACATTTCATCTTAGACTGCTGCAGAAGCAACTGGAACTGTTACCAGCTGTAGGCAGGTACTGGAGCCAGCTCTGCACCAGCTCACTAGAGCTGACTGTGAGGCAGAAATGAGCCAGCTGAAGAAGATCACTGGTGTAGAAATTTCCAGTGGAATTTCACGTTCAGCTTGCCTTTTTGCTCTGCTTAAGCAAGAATAACGGAGAACATCCGTGATATCCCTAGCAGCTTCTCCCAGCTTCCGTTAAGTTTCTATGCCAGCATTCTTAATATTTTTTTTGTTTGTTTTAAAGGAAGCAAGGAAATTATGGTGTACTGTGCTATCCCTGAAGAACTGTATATCGAGATGAGCAAGCACAATGCCGAGATTAGCAGGTCAAAAGCCTACACATGGCTGAGCAGAATGCACTACGGTGCCTTCACAGCCAGCTCACCTCTGTAGGTACAAACTTGTTCTGCAAAGGCTGAAACGTATGCTAGGTGCTCTCAGTAAACCACCCCGCGTTTCACTCAGCAGGAAATCCTCTATCTATAGCTGCAGCATCAAAGTCCGTTTGTTTCTGCAGCTGCTGTCATGCACAAAGTGCTCCTGCGGCCGCTCTCAGCAGCTGGCTGAGCATCACCCAAAGCACGGCCAGTGTGGTAGACTGATGGACCAGAAAGAGGAAAAGCAACCCGACTCACCTCAGTGCCCCAAACCAGTATTCTTTTTCCTCCAAGCTGCTGGGAATTTGTGTCAGTATAAACCATTCCCTGGCTAAAGCCACTGATGCCTAAAACTCAAGGTGGACATTTCCTGATTTAAGCTATCATTTTTTTCCCTGAAGAAAACTCTCCTGGGGGACTTAAAACCCATTTCTTCCTCGTGAGCTAACTCATCAGGGTACACCAGGAACCCAGGCAGTAAATTAATTGTTGACTGCATAGGCCACTTCTCTGGGAAAATATTCCTCCCTTTCCCAGATGTCCTGTAATTTCCCTGAAGGTGTGCTTACACATGGCTGCATTCCCCCCTCAGCTCATCTTCTACGGGAGACTTGGAAGAGCGCATAGGAGTGTCTACAGCACATTCTGACTCTGCGACTCGGAAGAACTCAGGCTGATGTGTCACACGCATACCTTGTTGTGCGAAATCCCAGCTGAACACCGGAATCCGGTGGCTGCTTCTACAGCCACCCTTATTTCTTCCACAATTACTGCACCCATGGTCAGCTGCAGGTCAGGACAATCAGGGTTATCGAAAGACAGAGACGTCAGCCACTCATGCAAGCCACGTTGTCGCAGCTCCTCTACAAAAGGGACACAAAAGGAATCAACGTGGGCATTTCTTGCTGAGCCCAGCAAAGGGATCAGTAGCATCAGCGAGCCCCAGCAAACAGCCACATGCTTCTGTAACCGCATGCCAACAGCAAGGACGAGGAGCGGGCACCATAAAAGCTGTTCTTTGAGATGCCCACTTTACCACGCTGTCGCTTGGTGGGGAGGGAGGGGGGGGGTAATAAAGCAGCCCACCCTCTACCTCTTGTCGGCGTACAGGGAGTGTTACCGACTGAGCAGGAGAAGCCCAGCAGCTCCGGGATCCTTCCTCGCTGCGCTGTGCAGTCTCAAAGCAAAGCCCTTCAAGTTCCCCTGCCGCCCCGTGCAAAGCGCCGGCCCCGGCGGCCGAAGCCCCGCGGGGCCGGCTGGGCGCGTACCCTTCCCGCCGGGCTGGGGGCCGGGCTCCTCGGGCAGCCCCTGCACGAAGGTGGTGGGCAGGAGGGCGGCCGCCAGGGGCTGCCCCCGCAGGGCCCGCAGCCGCTCTCGCACGCTGCCCGTCAGGTCCAGGTACGCCTCGTCGATGCTGGCCCGCTCGATGGCGGCGAAGCGCGACAGCACCTGCATCACCTCCACGCTGGCCTCCCGGTACCTGCCGGGCGGCGGGCACAGCCTCAGGCGCCGCCCCGCGTAAGGCGGCGGCCCGGCCCTGCGCACCCTACCCCGCCGCCGCCGCCCCTCCCGTCCGGCTCCGGTCCCGGTCGCCGTCCCCGCTCACCGGGTGAGGTCGGCCTTGCCCCGCGCCTGCGGCACCCGCGCCAGCGCCAGATCGGGACACAGCGCCCGCGCCTCCGTCGCCCACATCCCGCGGGACACGCCGAAGGCCCGCGCCTCGTAGCTCACCGCGATGATCCTGCAAGACAGGGAGGGCGGTGCAGGGCGGGCACGGCCCCGCGGGGAAGGGCCGCGAGGGGCCGGGGCCGCCACCTACCCGCCGCCCTGCCACTCGGTGTACTGCAGCACGGCGCAGGGCCGGCCGCGCAGCTGCGGGTTGAGGCGCTGCTCCACCTGCATGAAGAAGCAGTCCATGTCCACCAGGGCCACCACGCGATCCCGGCCCCGCGACATCTTCCCGACCCGCCACCGGCTGCGGCGCCACCGCTGCCGCTCACCCAACTGACCGCCCGCCCGGCCCGCTGCCCCGCCCCGCCGCGCCGCGCCGCCTCCCGGGAGCAGTAGTCCCCCGCGCGGGGCACGCCGGGAGCTGTAGTTCTCCCGGCCGGAGGAGGGGTACCCGCCGCCACGGCGCCGCGCATGCGCGCTCCCCCGCCCCTCTCAGCACATGCGCAGAGCCGCAGCCCTGCCGCGCGTGCGCCGCGCGGCGGCCGCCCCCTCCTTTCG
>VZSF01006717.1:1027640-1063163 GCA_013398295.1 Chionis minor | reverse complement strand
CCCCCACCTCCCCCAAACCGGCCGCCCGGTGCCCGCGCCTGTGTTTTAACTCGAGTGTGCGTGTCCCCGGTCCTTTCCCAGTTCTGCGAGGAGTTCAAGGAGAAATGTCCCATCTGTGTGCCCTGCGGGCTGAAGCTGGCGGAGAAGACGCAGACGGCCATCGTCCGGCACTTCGGCCTGCAGATCCTGGAGCATGTGGTCAAGTAAGAGCAGCCCGGCCCCCGCTGCCCGCGCCCCTGCACCGGGGAAGGGTGCCGGCCCGTCGCCACGCAGCCGCCGGCATGGGCTCTGCTCCCGCTCCAGCATCTCCTGCTTGAGGGAGGCACTTTCAGGAGGCAGAGAGTCTGTTCTGCAGCAGGGGACTCTTGCTGTCCTGCTCTATTTCTTTCCTCCTCAGTAAAAGGAGAGGAGAAGATGGCTTTCAGGCAGGTTGGGAAGGTTAATTCAACGAGCTCTAGGACACATTGACATTGCAAGATGTAAATAAGCACACAGGGTTGTCAGTAGGTCTTTGCAGCATTCTCTGTTATTAGCCACGCCAACAAAGAGGCTTTGTATGAGTTCAGTTCCGAGATTCCTCTCTCTGCTGCCTCTACAGACCTGATGCTTTGTGCTTTTGCTGCTGCTGCTCGTGTCTGCTGACCTCAGTGGTGCACACCCGTTTGCCGGCAGTGGTTTCATCTCAGCCTTTTCGTCAAGGGCTTGGGCGCTGGCAGGGTCAGCGAGCTGTAGCGTCTCTCTCTAGTTTGGGTAAAGAAGCGATAGTTCATTGAGAATCGAGTCAGAGATCTTTACAAATATTTTTGACTTGCTGTCCTTTTTGTTTCTCTCTTTTTCTTTTTTTAAACTCTTGCAAACAGGTTCCGCTGGAACAATATGCCTCGCCTAGAAAAAGTTTACCTAAAGAACAACGTCATGGGCCTTATATCCAGTGTAAGTACCTTTAACCCAGACTGTTCACTGAAATGTGATTCTCTCACTTGGGAAAAGTGGGAGCCAAAGGAAGAAAATACTCCAGTTAATTAGCACAGAGGACCTGAATTCAATTCTGCATTTCATTACTTTCTTGCTGTGCATCTGTGGTGGTTCCAGTGCTTTTCTCTGTCTCGTAGTTAGGTCACTAGCCATGTCACCTCATATGACAGGGAGTTGTGAGGCTTGTATGAGATATATAAGGTACTTTATCCTTTTTTAGGAGGAAATTCAGTAAATATGGATGTTCTTATCCTTTGCAAGAACACTAGAGTTATTATCTTGGTCATGTTTTCTCTACAGTTGTGATTGCTCTTGTGATCAAGTGACCTTCTTTTGAGGAAAATCCTTTTGTTTACCAGAGTTCGCTAGCTGTGCGTTCTTGGGAGGGTAGGAGTGTCATTCAAGGTAGCTGGGATGAAGAGCTACCCAATGTTGTGTTTTGTTGTTACTGTTTTGTGGGATTTAGAATATTTGCAGTCACCATGCTTCACAGGTCAGAATTATAAGTGTCTGATGTTTGCTGTTTTGTATAACTTTGTCCCTCTTCTGTCACAGGGAACTCAAAGTATTCTGGAGGAGGAAAGTCACATTAAGGATGTTCTGTCTCGCATTGTGGTGGAGATGATCAAGCGTGAATGGCCTCAGCACTGGCCTGATATGCTAAAGGAGCTGGATACCCTCTCCAAGCAAGGGGTATGAAACACACTCGTCTGTTCTCTTCTGCTTGCTCATAGTTTGGGTTTCAGTCTTCCATCATCCTGAGGAAAGGATGATCAAGGTGATCAAGTGAGACAGGCTGATGATGGACTTAAAAATCTCTGCTAGTTTAAGTTATTCTAGGAGACGGTTTCGACCGAGAGAGGACCATCCTCCTGTCTTGTTTTCCTAAGATGTGACTTGTATCTTTATGCATGCTCACTGTCTCTCTACGTCTCTGAGCCGGATTTCTAGGGATTTTAATGTTTGAACAGTGCTGATGGAGTGTGTTTCATTTTGGGACATCAGGAAACTCAAACAGAACTGGTGATGTTCATCCTCCTACGTTTGGCAGAGGATGTGGTGACTTTTCAAACTCTGCCTACCCAGCGGCGACGAGATATCCAGCAAACCCTCACCCAGAACATGGAGAAGATCTTCAGTTTCCTACTAACTACCCTGCAGCAGAATGTCAACAAGTACAGACGCATGGTAAGAGTCTCCTTTCCTTGGCTTCAGTCGGTGCAGGAGGTGTTTAGGAATTGGGGTACAGCTCGCAAGTTGTTGGGGAAGCAAGTGCAGAAACTGTCTGAAATCTGTTGCTGTCTCTGTGAGGTAGGGATCTGCTGTGGCCTGAGAAGCCAGTGCTAATCAGGGGGCCTGAACACACGAGGCTGTCAGGGTTAGTGTTGACAGTTTGGATTTGCTCGTGTAAATGGCATGAGTGGGTGTGTGCCTCATCCGTACTGTTGGAGTGTTCTGCTGGCACTAGGGGTGTGTGGCTTAGCAAAACTAAGGTGTGGTTGTGGCAGAAACGGGTAGATTTGGGGTAGCTTGTGTAACACATAGTGGTAAAAAGATACCACTATGGTATCATGCAAGATGGGCTTGCATCTGTTCTCTTATGCTGTAGTGGTCTCTCTGTGGTGATGCACCAAAATGCATGAGGTTTTGCTGTCTCAGCATTGCATCTGGGCCTCTCTGGTCCTGTTTTCCCAGAGCTTGGGTCAGGAAGCCCTTTTTTGTCAAGTTGTGGTGAGGAATGCTCTTCCTTTTTGTGTAAAGAGACTGCTTTCCTGAATTCTTATCTAGAGTCAAGAGATGTGCAGGTTGGTCAAGATGGACGGTGAAGGCAAGTCTCTGCTCCAGTCTGTTCCTGTGAGAAGGAAGTGGATTTGAAAGTGAAGCATAATTGAGAAACTAATCTAGAAATCAGTTCCTTAGGTGTATCTCTTGTTCTTTTTTTTCTGTGAATTAAAATCCAGAGTTACACTAAATGTGAAACAGGGAGGTAATGAAAAACCCTCTCCTATCTGACTTCTGTTAATTTTCCTGATGTGCTGACATGCTGAACAAACCCACCTGTAGAGCAGACAGTTCTCTGTGCAGTTCATGGTGGTGGGTGGGAGACCCCGGTGCGTTTTGTAGTCTGGTTGAAATGCATTTCCAGGTAAGGTTTGAATTGCAATGCTTGAGGCTCTGAAGTGTGGCTGCTTCTGCTAACGGTGGAATCTTTCTGATTGGCAAGGTTGGAGCACCCCAGGAACAAGAAGCCCTCACCACTCCACAGGTTAGCAGATCTTTGGGATGTTTGTGCACAGGGTAAATTCTGAGGGTTGGGTGTTCCAGTTACCTGTCTGCACTCTGAGACTGGGGGAGATGATGGACCATTCCCCAAGACCATAATCTGCAGTGCTTATAAGTATGCAGTTCTGGTATGGTGGCTCATTTGTTAAATGTGTGGAATACAACCAGATTAACTTAAAATCACTGCACTGAATACGTTGATGGACAGGGTTTCCAAACCAAAACCTTGCAGCGGAAAGAGATGCTTGTCTTATCTTTGCATCTGAAAAACAAATCAGACCTGAGTGTCTGAGGAACTCATTTGCATTAGTCAAAAAGATGGTGCGAGCAGTGCATTGCTTCTGTTAAGTGTTTGGAACTGGGAGTCAGGCTGTGAGCTCTTGCCCCAGCTCTCTCTCCATCTGTCTGCCTTTCTGACCGTGGACAAATCCCTCACCCTTTTCAGACATCAATCTTGGCACATGAAAGCCACCAGCATCTTTCAGAGTCTGGCTTTTGGATGTAAGATGCTCTAAAGGGTCAAAAGTTTCTTCCCTGGAAGCTTCTAGGAAGCAGTGAAATTTCTTTCCTCCTTGTCCCCTGTGTCTCCCTGATGCCTGCTGACCGAAGTGTCATCTTTTGGATGAGAAGAAAATTGTTACTTAACTTGCAAATGAAAGTCCTGTTGTCTTACCTGCCAGGGGGCTGTGGAGGTGGTTATGATGGCTGCAGCGATGTCCTGAACGGCAGACTGTGTTGCAGCCTCTTGCACTAGGGAGCTGTTCTGTGAAGCAGCTTCTGGCTACATTCTCGAGAATAAGCCTGTCCAGCAGTGGCTGGGTGGAGGTGTGTGCTGTAGCTGCTCGCTAACTATCTCTTGTTTTCTTTTTCAGAAGACTGATCTGGCTCAGGAGCCAAAGGTGAGTGGAGCTATGTGGGAGTTAGTCCGTTAGTTAATCTTTAGACTAAGATTGCTTAGAATCAGGCTTCTCCCAGGTTTTGGAGTCTATTACATGCAATTTTTACTTACAGATGGGTTTGTTCACCCACAATACAAGTTCCTGGAGAAGAAAGAAGTGAGGCACAAGTGGAGAAATGCCCAGGCCTTAACTGACATCCTTAGTGTGGGGACTTGAACCCTTCTGCTGCCACCTCATTCTCGGAGGGGTTCCTCATACTGTTCTTTCAGGGAGTGGACAGCTTTAGGTGGGAACTGGTGTTGCTCTCTGACCTTCTTCCTCCTCTCTGTTTGCAGGCCCAGGCAAACTGCCGTGTGGGGATAGCAGCGCTCAACACCTTGGCTGGCTACATTGACTGGGTGGCCCTGAGCCACATCACAGCGGACAACTGCAAGCTCTTGGAGATGTTGTGTCTGCTCCTAAATGAACCTGAGCTCCAAATAGGAGCAGCAGAGTGTCTCCTGATTGCTGTCAGCAGGAAAGTGAGTTCTTCCTCCTCAGCTCATCTGGGTCCCCTTTGTTTTCCTCCTATTCATCTATGTAATTCTTCAGATGATATCTTTGCCCTTTTTTTTAGGAAACAAAATTCATATTTGGCTGCTTATATTAATGATATTCTGCATGAATGTCATGCCAGCACAATACACGCAGCAACTGTTGGAATCCTCTCCAACTTCTGTGCTTGCCTTTTCTCGCAGTTTTGAAGTTGGAGATCCCCATTAACTTCTTTCCCCCCCACTTTCTACAACTGTGAAGTGGGAAATACTGTCACCAGCTGTGTCATCTGGCGGCCCAGAGCAATGACAGCAGGATCTAAACAAGTGGGTTGACCCATATGTTCACAAGCAGCTTAGTGTTTATCAGTTGCCTTTACAGTGAAGAAGAGTTAATGTCTCAGGATCAGTTTTTCAGTTTAAAGTTCCTGTGGTGGGATTGCTTGGGGAAATTTCGTGAGATCGGGAATACCTTAGATTTCTCGCAAGTTTTTACTGATATAATTTGTGGACTGTAAGCCTTTCCCCAGATGGAAGGACAGTCGGGGATCTCCTAATTTCATTTGCAGGTGGGTATAAATAGTTACGTTCTAATTGAGGCATTTGGCATATTTTACACATAGGGTAAGCTGGAGGATCGGAAGCCTCTGATGGTCTTGTTTGGAGACGTTGCGATGCACTACATTCTCTCTGCTGCCCAGTGAGTATCATCCTGTTGCTGTAATTTCACACAAAAACTGCATACTAACGGTTTTGTAGATGTGAATTACAAAAGATATTGCTGCTTAACTGCAGGAAGCTGGGACTGGGTTAGGAGAGAACAAAATCACCATTTTTTTTGCAAAACCTGAAAAATGGCAAGTTTTTTCAAGTCCCATAATTGAAGAAGAAAGTGGTATAAATGTCACAGCTTCCCCACCTTTCTCTTTTAGCCTGAAACTGATCAGGAGGGACTCTTTCAGAGAGGCAATTTCAGAGGTTTTAGAGACGAATAAAGCAGTACTTCTTGATAATAGCAATGAAAATCCCACTGATAGCAATGAAAATCCCACTGCAATAAAATCAAATTGCTCTGGTCCTCTCTTTATCTACAAGATAGATAGCAGCGTGCCTGTTACCTACAGCAGGAGTAACTGTGATCCCGTTTTTCCCCCTCCATTCGCAGGACAGCAGATGGAGAAGGCCTGGTGGAGAAGCACTATGTTTTCTTGAAGAGACTTTGCCAAGTTTTGTGCGCGTTGGGCAGCCAGCTGTGTGCATTGCTAGTAAGTCTTTGCTAATACCAGACGCAACCTCAGCAAAGCTAGTTTTTAGGGCTGGGGTTGAGGCAACCCTAATCAAAGGTAGGACCAGGGTTATCTCTGCACATTTGGTAGCCACAAGGTTCTCTCCACACATTTGGAAAAGGCAGAAATGGCTGTGCTTGCAAGTGAGATAACCGTATCCTGCCAAGTCATAGGAATGTAAAATGGAGGGACGCTGAGTGATTCCAGGCCTCTGCTGTCATCAAGAGTTACTCCTATAACCTCTGTAAAATGTTGAAGCTTTATTGAAAACCGGTCGAGTTTCTTGCTGTCTCCTGCTACAGAAAAACTACTCAAAGAAATTACTCGTGTTGGAAGCCTCTTGGAATTCCCTATTGAAAATAACTCAACGAGTTTGTTCTTCTAAGATTTTCTCAAGCTGAAGGAAGAAACAGCTTTTGTTGCTGCTGTTCATCTTTCTAACGCTTTGTGTCAATGTTGAGATGAAGACGTGCACTGCTACTTTGCATGCCTTGCTGAGTGCTGAATTCCTGCTCCCTCCGTGCAGCACAGTGCTTCTGCAGTAAGGAAGGCAGGCTTGTTGAGAGATGCTGTTTGTGGGGAGACAGAGGCAGCCAGCCTGTGCCAGTGATGGAGCAGAGTAGATTCTTGTAGGGAGGGAAAGCAAAAAAAACTCTTTGAGAATTTATCCCTAAAAAGAATGGACAGCGAACAAAGGATGCGTTAGTACTTTCAGTGACTTCACTTGCTCTTAGGCAGTGGGAGCTGTTAGTCTGGAATGAAGGAGATTTGAGTCCCCTCATCCACATTGGCTCAGGAGAGGTAGCTCTGAGCTGTACAGCTCCAGAACAGGGATCTTGAGGGCACCAGATCACATTATGGTTAGTGAGGAGCAGCAAAACCTTGAATTTGTGGCTCTGGGTAAAACTTACTTTCCTGAGAAACTTGCCAGAAAGGTATTGGTAAGAGATGTCCGTATGTTAAATGCAGGAAACATTTGGAGGAATGGGAGTGAAATCATCTGGGTGCATTTGCTTCTGAAATTGTGTGGTTGAGAATTACTGTACTTCAGTACTGCTTGGTGGGCTTGACACAATAGGAGGAAAATTGTGGCTTGCAGCAGCAGCATTTATGACTTTGGTTTTAATGGAACTCCAGTATCTGAGAAGTCACCCTTTTCTCTTGAATGAGGGTGGTGCTGTCTCTGGCACCCCCAGGCTGGTCAGCAGAACTGGCTACTCCTCAGGCTATACTGGTTTCAGAAAAAATTACAGGTGTTCAGTGGTTTTGTATCTGCTCCTTTGCGGTCTGCGGCCTTAGATGCAGTGCTCTTGCTTTACCCAGAGACGTGCCACTTGTGAGCCAAGCCTGACTTACAGTTAATATAACCGAAATGTTGTCTGAAATTGTTTGTCTTCCTAATAGGGCTCAGATTCTGATGTGGAAACACCGGCCAACTTTGGAAAATATCTTGACTCGTTTTTAGCCTTCACAACCCATCCCAGCCAGGTATGTGGTATGTAAAGGGCTGAAAGTCTCGTTTATGGCTATTGACATGCATAATTGAGCTAACCTATAGCAGACCGCAGAACTTTGGCTGCCAAATACTGCCTTCCAGGCTCTCCATTTCAGCTGAAGACCTGGATGGCAGAGTGGTTTCTCCTGTGTTACCACCCCATTAGGAACAGTGCCTGACGCAGAGGCGTTGAGTAGAAAGTGCAGAGTTTGCAGTCAGCCCTAGTATTTAAGTTTTGTCATTCTGGATGTTTTGAGTTGTGCCTGCAAGGTGCCTTGGCTTCAACCAAATAGTGTAATTTGCTGTGACCTTTTGCTAGCAACACTTAATGTTAGTGGAGATTCCAGCACTGAAATCCTTCTCTGTTCTCCTCTTTCCCCCGTCTCCCCGCAGTTTCTGCGCTCTTCCACCCAGATCACATGGGGAGCCCTCTTTCGGCATGAAGTGTTGTCTCGCGACCCGTTGTTGCTGGCTATGATTCCCAAATATCTTCGTGCATCCATGACCAACCTAGTGAAGGTATGTGGAAACTGTGGCCAGATAGGTGTGAGAAGGTGCCTAGGTGAACACAGCCTGTGGGTCGTGGGGCAGAAACTCCATTTTTATTGTGTTTGCCAGCGACGCGATCTCCAGGCCACTGAGCAAACAGCTCTACCTCAGCATTTTGCTGTCTGCTCCTTGCCTTCAGACTTCATCTCCTTGAAGGCGGTGTTAGCTGTGATGAGTGACTTTTCCTTCCTGACTTTGTCTGTTCTGTCTCCAGGTGGGCTTTCCCTCTAAAACGGACAGCCCTAGTTGTGAATACTCCCGCTTTGATTTTGACAGTGATGAGGACTTCAATGCCTTCTTCAACTGTAAGTTGCCATCATCCTGTGTGGAAGCTGTTGTCTGTGCCCTTCCTCTTACTTTCAGTTGCTGGTTGAGCTGGGAGCCTACCATGTTGGCCTGGCAGCTTCTATTTGTGTCTTGACTCTTTCAGCCTGGATGTTGGAGTTAAATTCTTTCAGGATTTTCCTGTGGCAGCTCAGACATTTCATTTTACTTACTTTTTGCCATTATTTCACTTGCAGGCCAGGCAGGTGGACTAGTAGCATTTGCTACCTCGTGTCAAAGAAAACATGGCTCTTGGTCACCTAGAGGAGGAAATGAAACAGCCGGGGGTCCTGTTCAGGTTAGGCGAGGAAGGCAGCTTACAAAGGTCTTTAAATGTCATTCCAGAAAGAAAATCTGTCTTGACTCTAAGAAGGTTCTGGTTCGGTACCAATAGCTAGAGTTGATCAATTAAAATAGCTAAATTGAATCATGATCTTAATTCAGCAGACAGGAAACCCTGGGTATTAATATATTTTTTTTTCTTTTGGTATTTTACTTCCCAAAACTGAGGTTGGTTCTCACTGGGTGATATAATTTGGTACTCACGTGGTGGCTGGGAGGATATGCATAATAAATTACTTAAATTGTTACTTTTTACATTCATGTTTGAAGATTTTAAGTGTTTCGGTTTTATTGTTTGTTAGGTTATTTTTTACTTATTGTAATAACTCTATTTGGGTGGAAATCAAAAAGTAGGTAAATGCACAAAGCCAGAATTTGAAATAGTTTTAGGGAGTTAAGTGATGTTGAGAGTATTACTTATATAAGAAAGTAAAACTGATTTGAAACACAGAATAAAATTACTTGATGAAACAACTTTTTTAAATAATGCAAGTTGCATCTGTAGTCAGCAGAACTGATTCTTTTGTGTGGTCATGTACTGGAATATTTTGGAAGAAAATAAGTTCCTGTTCTGTACTACACTTTCCATATCTTTGAAACTGAAAGAAGACTTCTTTGGGTTTTTTGAGTTCGCATTAGCTTGTCAGCCTAGAATCTGAAGCGGGTTGAGTAATGTAGAATAAGAGCATTTAGCTGAAGGTATTGGTAGTTATCTGATGCTGGTTTTCTATCTCAGTATCTTAAGGTGCTTTGTAAGCAGCAAACATGTATAGTTTGAAGTTTTTTTTTTAATGAAAAACAGAGGCTTAATTGCAGTAGATCTGGGTTTAGCATAGATTTTCATAATTCATGTTGCACTTTTTATGTTAATCCATCGTTATTTAGTCCATTTAAATCACTTCAAAAATTGCCCATCCCGTTGCACCTAGTTTACTGACTCTATATCTGAGCTTACTACACAGCTATTGCCAGAGCAACAGTCCATAATGTTCCCAGGTGTGCAAAGCTGCAGGTGTGCTTTGGGGAAGGGAGCGTTTGTAGCATCAGCTTGTTGCATGGTGTCTGATTTTTTTTTTTTTTTTTTTTCACGGCAGCTTTCCGAGCCCAGCAAGGAGAGGTGATGAGGATGGCCTGTCGTCTGGACCCTCGAACTGGCTTCCAAATGGCTGGTGAATGGCTGAAGTACCAGCTCACAGCTCCTGTTGATACTGGACCCATGAACTGTGAGTTACCTGAAAAAATAAAAATACAGGGATGCGGGATTCACTCCATAATTCAAGCCAAGAAGAAACTTTGCCCTTTTTTTTCCCCCCTTTTTTTTAAGGGAGAGATGAGACTTATCATTAGATTTTCAGGCTCTTAAGGTGTTTGCAAGTTGACAGCAAAATCAGATCAAACCACCTCCACCCCAAATTTAACCCTTTGCTGTCTACCTAGGGAATAGCTAATGTGAAGCCCCTGGCTTGTCCTTTCCCTCCCCCAAATCTCTCTGCAAAACAGATGCATCTGTGCCCGATACAATTTTACAATTATTTGGGCCTTCTTTTCTCCATAACATATTGATTATTTTTGTCCAGAGAAGTTCTGCCTGTCTGGCAAATCCGTCTGTCAGTCACCTTGCTTTCCCTCCTGTGAAGGAAGGCCACTTGGTGCCCTGCAAAGTCACACCCAGAGCAACCTTGCCTGCAGTGCTGAGTCTGGGCATGCAGTCTTCCTTCCTTTCCTCTTCCCTTCTGTGACTTGGTGTTACTCCCTGTAGTATCTCCAAGGTCAGACTTATGTCTCAGGAGTCTTCACTGGAATGAAGCCAATCACATGGGAGCACCTTAGTTGCTCCCAGTGCATCCCTGTCAGGCATCTGCAGGGAGAGCTGTGTGACCAAAACAATTGTGAGTGCTAAGATGTTGCTGCGTGGGAGTTTACCAGCCTGGTGTTGTGCGTGCGGAGAGGAGCGTGGTGAGAGCTCCAGTGTTCTCTTCCTTTCAGCTAAGACAGGCGAAGGTCTCTGCTCCATCTTCTCTCCATCCTTTGTGCAGTGGGATGCCATGACCTTCTTCTCAGAGAGCGTCATCAGCCAGATGTTTCGAACCCTGGATAAAGACGTATGTGTACCAGATGCTCTTGCCTGCTCTCCTGGCTTGTTCTGGGTTGACAAGAGAGGCTTTTTTTCAGCTATGTTGTCCTTGAAAAGTTAGTAGTAGCCAGTTACCTCCATGCAAAACCCCAGATTGTTTGGTGAGTGATTCTCATGAGGAGTAGTGACCCTTGTTTAGATGGGGCCAAACTCATACTGGCTTACTCTGTCAGACATGTCTTGGTTCTGGACACTATGCCATGAGAAGTCACAGGAGAGTGCTCAGGTGGCATGCTTTGACATAGTACCTTGCTAGAAGAGGACTGCTTAAGCAGAAATTTCCTAGGTTTATTCTTTCTGAATCACCCCTTGATTAGATTTAAAAAAAAAACAAAAGAAAAAACCACCAAAAAACTTTTAACTCAATGAGAGCCAACTCATGCTCAGGGAGTAGGAGATCAGAAGCAATTTCTCTCTGGTTTTTGTTCAAAAGCAGACAAGTCGAAAGGAAAGCACTTTTTTCCTCAGTCTGATGTAGATTTACTTGATTTTTTTATTAGATCAGGCTCATGCAGTGTAGTTAATCATTCTAATCGCAGTAGAATAATTATATGGGTTGATACAGTTGGTTACGTGTGGAATCTGTTGGACAGCGTCAAAAGGAGAATTGGGAGCCAAACAGAGAGGAAATTTGGCTTTCCCAGAGGGGCAAGCAATGGTGTGGAGACCGCCCTAGCAACCATGGCAATGCTGCTGCCTTTTTCCCCTCAGCAAGTGCACATAGCACGCAGTTAAACTGAGGTTTCTCCTGCTTTTCTTTCTGCTTTGAGTACACTTGTGTTCAGCTGAGAGGCCTGATGTGATAGTAACCATTCTGTGGCCTAGCTTTAGGAGGTGCAGGATGTGTTACAGGCTGAAGTACTGAGTGTTGCCTCCTTTCTTCTTTCCTTCTGCTTTTCCCATTCCTGCCTGCGTAGGAAATCCCAGTGAATGATGGCATAGATCTGCTGCAGCTTGTCCTTAATTTTGAAACAAAGGACCCTCTCATCCTGTCCTGTGTGCTCACCAATGTCTCTGCTCTCTTCCCATTTGTCACTTACCGACCGGAATACCTACCACAAGTACTTTCCAAGGTAGGTACTTGCAGACAATGCTAAAATGAAGTAGGTTTTTTGTGGTGCAAGGCCCTGGTAGTAAACTGCAAGAGTTAATCCTCTTGGTGTTATCATCAGGGAAGGACTATCCTTCCTGTTAAAAATGGGGAAATGGGAGATTGAGTCTTGTTCAAGAAGAAACAATGTCAAATAACACAAAATTTGTAGTTCCTAGCCTTAAATCTTAATATTAAGTGCACTGTCTGGCCAGTAAACACCATGTTTTGTTTCAAGGCCTTAGTGTGCTGATGGTGCATCTATCAACTTAGTCAGGGTTTCTTAACTGACTTTAATGACATTGCACCAAAGTCTTATCATCTATTTCTTGAGCTCAAAACACACGTGAATGCTTGATATTAACAAATGACATGAGGTTTTGGATTTTTTCCTCCCTTTTCTCACAGCTGTTTGCTTCAGTTACCTTTGAAGTTATAGAAGAAAGTAAGGTATGTCTGAATTATTCTCAACTAATAAGCTCTAAGAGTTGGATCAAATCATATTTTGCTTGAGAGCATGCTGAGTCTGAAGACTCCAGTGTAGTAGGCCTCTCAAGTATAGTCCTGCTCCTGGAAAGGGCTGGGAAGTCTAGATACAACTCATCTGTTCTTGGTTGACATAGCTTAGTAAGCTTTGGCTCACAAACTTAGAAGGCCACAGGTGTTGGTCTAAGGCCAGTGCACTTAGTCCCAAAGTCTGCACTGGCCTTCCTGAGAGTGAAATCCCTTCGTTAGCTGTGGGTACTCTTCAGTGGTTGGTATAGGTGGCTGTGAAGGATGGCTGTAAAGCTGCCAGCTACCCAGGGAGTGCTTGGGGGCTTGGAATAGTGAGATCTATGGCGTCCTTTCTCCTTGAGCACAGCTTGTTCGAACGTGGGTTTCTTGGGTTGATTACTGCTCCAGAGGAAATGTGATTGTTTGGGGTGGGGGAATGCTTTTTTGATCTGTACTCAACAGTGCAGAAAACTGTATGTAATGCATTTGTGTCTTGAACGTACCCTGCATTTGTCTGAACTTTCGTTTTGTTGCATTGAAGTTTGTTATGTCTGTCCAGGCCCCTAGAACTCGAGCAGTGAAGAATGTGAGAAGGCACGCATGCTCCTCAATCATAAAGATGTGTCGGGATTACCCTCAGCTTGTCCTGGTATGTAAATTCAACTCCATCATGAAGAGTTTTGCCTCAATCTCAGCTGCATTTTGTGGGATCTTCAGCTTCCTTGGCTACAGCCTGTGTATTTCTTCCAAGAAACACTCCCGCTGCACAAATGGCAGAGTGTTTTATTCCCTGCACCTCCCTTCTTCCCCCTGGCTCCCGAAAAATTTTCTGCCTGAAGTGTTGAATTGTAAAGTGATGAGTTAAATGAAAAGGTGACGAGTTAAGTGCAAAAGGGATGAGGAGGAGAATACAACCAGCATTAGATTCATTTTATGGGAAAGTTTGCTGAATTTCCATTTTGTCACTTGTAGTGGCCTCAGTTGATTCTTTAGCTGAAGGTGCTAGCAATAACTAATCTCTAGACTTCCTTCTGTTACTTAAGAAAACGTAGGAGCAACAGGAGAGTGGTTTTTTTCTGCATTAGCTTGAGGAGACTAGAAAAAACAAATGTTTAAAATCCATGAGCCAGTGTTGTGTTTGGTTTTGCTGAGCAAACAGCCTGCGTGCAACATGTGTAGCTCTGGCCTCCTTGCTTTAGCAGTGTGTGGGGGGGGTGGCTGTAGGATTATGGGAGCACCATAGGACAGTGCTAGTTTAAACAAAGACATTTTTTGAGGATCCTAATTAAGGTAATTTAGGGGTTACAGTCTGCATTCTTCAATAGCTGCTAAGAACTAGTGGGTTTGTCTTTGTCCCACTCTACTGCTCCTTGAACTACAGCTCTCTCTTTCCCACGGCCAGCCAAACATCCTCACCAGAAGAGCTAAGGGCCCAGAGCTGCCCCATTATATGTTCAGATGACTTTGCTGAAGGGGATGATTTCTAATGCTGATACAGTCACAGGAAGCACAGGCTGTGATTAGAGTGGGTGGGGAAGAAAGTCAACCATTGCTGTGGAGATAGTGATAACTGTATGAATCATTATTAACCTAGTTGTGAGCAAAGAGATGGAAGAGTCCTAAGTCTGGCACTTGAGAGCCAAAGGAGTGAGTGAGGTACTTCCTGTGAGCAAATAAAAGCACCAGAACTATTCTGAGACGTGACGCTGCCATAAGGGATATGATAGCCTAGAAGAGAGAGATTTCCTTTGCTTATTTCAGTCATTCTGGAGACTAAAGTAAACTGGATACAGGATGATGATAGAGGGGCAGGGAATAAAAGAGATTCTTTTAGACTGAACAGTCAGGGAAACTTCAGACTGAGGAGATGACTATGTAGAGTAAAGGTAGCTTAGACATGCTCCTCCAGCTGTTCTGCATAGTACAGTACACCCCACCTCTGTGGCCCTTTTCCACACCAAATGCATGACTGTCTTCTGCTTGGATGTGTTTTCTAGCCAAACTTTGAGATGTTGTACAACCACGTGAAGCAGCTGCTCTCCAATGAGCTACTTCTGACACAGATGGAGAAGTGTGCCCTTATGGAGGCCCTCGTCCTTATCAGCAACCAGTTCAAGGACTATGAGCGGCAGAAAGCTTTCTTAGAGGAGCTCATGGCTCCTGTTGCTGGCTTATGGCTCTCCCCAGAGATGCAGAGGTATGGGTCATTTTTCTGAGCTCTGGGCTGGACGTGTCGCAGAGGTAATGTCGTGCCCAGTAAGGGAACGCGCAAACCAGATGAGGGTGGTGGGGTGCTTCGTTACTTCCTGTGCTCTGGGCAGTTGTTGTGGTAATAGCTCTTCTGCAGTTCAGACACTGCCAACTGAGTCTAAATGCTGTTTGTTAAAAATTGGTAGGCAAGAGTTGTTTAAGATGATAGAGGAACACTTCCCAGCATTCTTGAAGCATTTGCAGAAAATGAGAAATAAAGGATGTCTTTGCTCATCTCCAGGAGAAGCTAGGAAGCTGAGCTCTCCTTACTAAAGCTGAGGTGTCCTGCCGCCCTGGGCAACTGGGCATGCACAAGAGTTTTCCCAGCAGGGCTATCTTCATAAGAGATTGAAAGGTTTTAGGTCCCCATGGCCCAAGAGAACTGGAGATGTTTGGAGAGTGCATATACATTTGTGGTGCTTTTTGTCATGTTCCTGCATACAGTGTGGAGCACTAGCTAGTCTCTCTAGCCTGCTTTGTATTTGTTAAGATGTTTATTGTCAGTGCAAAGCTCTGCTCAAATTCCCTGGTACAAACAATAATCCCCATTGCTGTCTCTCGGTGATGCCAGAGTCCTCTTGGATCCTGAGGCCTTTATCTCCTACGTGGGCGCGGACAACAAAATTGCTGATCCAGTCTTGGAAGATCCTAGTGGCCTGAACCGCTCTAGAGTGAGTATTATTACCAGGAGAGGCGTAATCCTTTGTAAGAGAGGACTTGCTTCCTTGCATCCCCCATTTCTGTTGTGGTGACACACAAGATCTCACCTGATCATCTGCTTTTTTAGGGTGCAGATCAGTAGGTTTTTCAGATTGCAGAATAACAGGCTGGCTTTTGTCTTTTTGAATGACAGTAGTGAGCATGTAAGCCTTGTAAAAAACAGATTATTCAGCAGAGCGAAGCACGCTGTTCCCTACTCCTAGCGTGGCTGAGTTTGATTTTGGGGAATTAGTTGGTTTAAATGCTTTTGGAAAGCAGTGAATTGTGCTTCTCAAGCCAGGTAGTATGGAAAGTGTCATGAAAGACTGCAGCATGGAATATGATTCAAATTCATCCAATGAGATTCATGTTGTTGAAGTTGTTAGTGATATGTCTTCACTTCTTGGACAGATGGCAAATGGAGTTTGCTGTCTTTAGGTCTGTAGAAGACACTGAAATGCAGCCCATACAGCTGTGCTTGTGATTTGGTGCTAATGCAGTTTGACCACTGTGTCATTACAGAACTCCAAATCTGTCTCAACACATGAAGGAGATGAGGGACCGATGGTGTAGACCCTTCCTTTTAGAAGGCAACTTGCATGGTTTCTTGCATGCTCATGAGACTGTATGCATTGGTGCATTGTCTAACAGTGAGGTCCTAGGCTGTCCTGCCATGGCCAAGGGTCGCTGAAGATGATGGAATGTAGCGTGATCATGTGCTGCATTTTATTGGCAGCAAACCCACCAGTTTGTTCCTGTCAGCAGGTTGGGCTCACTGTAGAGTGATTCCTGATGTAGAGTGAGGTAGAGTGATGATGTGTTTCTCTGAAAACTTACTTATTCAGGTTGTGCTCTGGCTAAGAAACTTTCTCCACATCTCTTGCTGCAGATAAGCTTTTGTGTGTACACCATTCTGGGAGTTGTGAAACGAGCTCGTTGGCCTGCTGCTACTGAAGAGGCAAAAGCTGGAGGATTCCTGGTGGGATACATGCCCAGTGGAAGTCCAATCTACCGTAATCCCTGCACAGAGCAGGTCCTGAAGCTTCTTGACAACTTACTTGCTCTTATAAGGTGGGTCAAGTTGACTTGAAATCGTTTATGTTGACTTAAGACTCTCTGAAAGCCAAACTGTAATAAATACATGGTATGCTCAGAGCATGTTCTCCCAGTGAAGCCAGAAGGCACGCAGGCTGGTGCAGGTGCCCAAGTACTGTTCCTGACTGTTCACAGTGGGGAATGGCACTGGGGAAACTGGAGCCTTCTGAATGTTCATTGGCTTGGCCTACAAGAGTCCATCAAAGCCAATGGGAGCTTGGGCTGGGGTTGCCTCCCCCACCTCCACTGCTATAAATCTGCCACCCAGTTAATCGTTTCTCAACTAACATCTCTCCTCTGCCCTCAGCCCCTACAAGGCCACCTCTCCCGTCACCACCAGGGCAGTCCCAGCTCTCATCGCATCCTGTTTGCGTTATTCTCTCTTCAGTGTTAAATTAAGCTGGTTTTGCTGAATGTGAACACCAGCCTCCTGAAGCGCTGTCTGCTATCAAAATCAGTGGATGCATACTCTCAGGCTGTCGCTACCTCGCAGTGCCTCTCTGCACGTCACTGGTGGTGTGTACATCCGGGGCAGCCAGAGGAGGGAGCAAGAGAGGGCAGAAAAGGGGAATCCTGAAAAACACAGATCCCAGAATTATAGAGGAGGAATCTGTCTCGGGGTAACTGCTGACACTGGGATCTTGCCAAGCTTATGGGGCATTTCTGTGAGATAATGCTGCATGTTGTATACTTGAAAACTTGAGGCGGTGTCCTTGGCGGGAGCCTGGTGGGAAAGAGCATTTTCAGATCCGTTTAGGTTTTCCAGCTCCCAGGTCTTTGAGCAAAGGGACCCTATTACTCAAGCTTTGTGTAGTCAGGTATGTTTGATAATCACTGAGCTCAGAACTGTGCTGCTTCCAGTGGGAAGCAACATGCTGGACTGGTGAGACAAGTACGTGCTGTCTTGGCCTCCCCTAGCAGTGTTTCTCCTCGCAAAGTTCTGTGTAGCACAGCAGTTGGTACTTTGTCCAGTGGGCATGGTTGAACCATCTCATTACGGCTGTGGAACTGTGCTTGAAGTGTATTTGCCTTTTATCCTGGAAGGCTGAAAATCCTGTCAATGAGCTTTTGGGAGAGGCTGGGTAGAGTAGAGTTGCCCGAGTAGAGGTAGCCTCATGGCATTTTTCCCAGAGCCTGGAACATGCTCTGTGTCGTGGGAGACGAACTAAACCCGTGCCCAAGGTCTGAACAGGCTGCAATGGGCAGGCTTTTTGCTTGCACATTTGCTGTTCTTGACAGGACTTACGTGTTATTAAAAGCAGTTGGGATCTCTTTTACAACAAGTTGGCCTTATGGTTGGACTTGATGATCTTGAAGGTCTCTTCCAACCAAGTGATTCAAAGTTTAGGAGGCTATTATCAAACTTTTCTGTCAAACTTGTACTGCACTACCTATAAAGAAGCAGAAATTCTGTGCCTGCCTGTTTACCACCTCCAGGAAAACGCATGAGCTATGTCCTGTTGCTGGTGCTTCCCCATCAACGTAAAAGAAGAGGCTCCCTTGCTGTTTTTTAAGATAATGCATCTGTGGTGTCTGAGCATCTCCACTGCAGACCAAAATATTTTCTGAGCACATGGAGTGGCCTGTACTTCGCTCAGAGGTATCCAGGATTTTCTTAAGGCTGGATGCTCCAACAAGAATCAACGGCTGATGTATTGAGAGCAGCAGATACTCCCCTTCCTACCTTCCCTGGCTGCTGCTGAATGTAGAGGCCTCTTTGTGTGGCAGCTGCAAATTCATAGCTGCTCAGTGCAAGTGTTGATGATGATTATGCCTTTCTGAAGAAGCTGGAACTTGTGCTATGGAGCTTCTGCTGTGTTTTTCACTGGCTTCGAGTGCCTTTTTCATGTAGTGCTTCCTCACACCCTCTTTAATATGGATTACACATGACAATATGGAACCTGTAGCAGCCTGTCAGCAGGCAAGAAGTACAGGGATATGAGGAAAGGTGGCTGGTGGGAAAGTTGCCTGTACTGAGGATGCCTTCAGGAACATAAGATGCATTACTGCTTCGGGATGGATGCTTCTCTTAGCTCTGTGCCATGAGGGAGCTTTCTGTGGGGATAAGGAAGGTCCAGTGCTGCTCATCTGCTTGTGCAGAGAGCAGATGTGGAAGCCCTTGCAGGTTGTTAGTTACTGCATGAGCTGATCTGCAAGTAGCAGCAGCTGAACTGAACAGCAAGTCAGGCACCGGTATGCAAAAAAAGAGGATTTGGCAGATGAGCAGTTGGGTCTGCTGCTCTCTGGATGTTGTGTGGCGTTCTTCTGCTGTGTTTGCAGACGGAAGCAGTGGAAGTTGTTAAGCTGTATGTTTGCGCCTTTTTTTTTCCCCCATTAGCTTTTGCCAAGGTAAGTAGCTTGAAGGTAGGTCATGGATGAGACCAAAGAGCCAAGAGGAGTGAGAGGGATTCTGGGTAACAAGGAAAAATAAGGTAGCTTTGAGTGGCATCTTTTTGTGCCTACCCATATATGTCTCTGTCTTGATAGCTCTATTTAGTGAATTATTTTGAGGTTGCTTTGTTAATCAGTGCTTGCAGCTTTTTGAGTGATGATTCTCCTGTCTTCTGTGGTACCTCATTTCATCTAGGTGCTTTCTAGCTTCTGGCTTAAATTGTTCTCTCCTGAACTTAAACCCAAGTCATGATCTCCAGCCACCTTTAGATAAAAGTGCATTTCTAGGGTCAGTAGCTGCATGAACTGATTGGCGCAGCACTTTTATTGTGCTGGGATTTGCTCCTGTTTTATTACAATTGGACTGCTCAGGCTCAGCAAATGATTTGCACAGACAAAGGCTTTTTTGGAACTCTTCTTGATGAGATGCTGACATGACCAATGTATTACTGCTGGTGAAAAGAATTGGATAGATAGAGGTGGATGCTGTAGGCATTTTCATTGTAGTTGGCTCCAGCTTTGGATAAAGATTCTTCAATCACAGACTGTCCTAAAGGACTCATCTTCTGGCCTTCAAGCCCATCTTTCTAGGCATCAGACACTCTTTCCAGTACAGCTGTGACCATCACTAAAAATACACTCCTCCCAGTCCTGCCATATCCTTTGCTTGTCTCTTCTAAAGCATAAATGTCTCTTGAATTTTATTTTTCCATGTTCTCCTCTGTGGGGGATGCCCAGGAGTGCACTTCTGAGTCTCATCTGGAACATGCCTAAGGGCTATCTCTTCATCTTGTACAAAGGGCTGTTGGATGCTTTTTTAACTCCTCTGGGGAGCAGCTGATTAGCCGTTTCCTCTCCATGACCAGAGACCTTGCTAAAGTATTAATTAAGGAAGACCAGCCTGTGAGCGAACATCTACCCTCTCAACGGTCAAACTTGATAAAATGCTTCAAGGACTCTGAAACAACTAAAGACCATGACCACAGCTTGAGGATATGACTGACTGGCCCATCCTGCTGGGGTTAGAGCAGTGGGTTGTCAAGGTTCACCTCTGCAATTCCCAGTCCTCGGGTTCACCCCACTGCCCTTCTGCCCAGCATGGGATAAAGCCAACGTTGGTATGAAGTAGGCAGGGGACATGCAAGAGGATGTGATTTAAATAGCTGGGTTTCAGGATAGCCTCAAGCCGAAATGCACGGGTTTTTTGTCAGTAGAACAGCATTATCCAAACTTTTATGGAGGCTGGTCTGCTCCCTGGCCCCTCTTGGGAAAGGAAAACCAGCTTGTGCCCCTTTTGAGGCCTGTTGCATGGTGTTAGATCCAGCCCAGAATGAGAGTATGGGTCATTAAGAAGTCATTTGTGTAGCTCTTTCTTAAGCAACTTACATACTTGCCTTCCTCACGTACAGTGAGCAGGGAAGTATTTAACACTCGCAGAGAGAAATGGGATAGTTGCCGTTTCGGAGCTAACTCAGGCTCTCTGCAAACTCAGGCAGACGTCACTGCGTCGGTGTTGCCAGGATTGTGAACATAGACCTTCCAAAAAAAAAAAAATTAAAAAATCATTAAGACACGAGTGAAAGCTGAGACTCTGGAGAACATACTGAGGTCTGTCCACGCTCCCTTCCCCCAGCCATTCCCATGTACCCCCCTGCTTTGGGAACGCTGCTCCAGGGGGAGATACTGAGTTGCCCTTGATCACCTCTAGCAGCAGGTACAATGGCATTGCAGTTTTGGAGGAGGCTGCAGGATTTGTGCTGTGTGCAGCTGGCGACACCCAGAGTGGAGGTCTGAGGTCTCAAAGGAGAGAGGTAGGTGAGAGAGACACCCCCTGCCGAATCCAGCTCTGAGTGTCAGTACCCTGGCTAAGAGGGGACCCGTTTTGGCCTGGATGGCAAGAACCAGCCACCCGTGGCTGAATTGGTGTCCCTTGAGGAGAGCTGACCATGGCCGCCTCCTGATGATGCGGAATTGTTCCCAGCTGGATGTGTTGTCCAGGGGGCACATGTGTCTGCCACAAGTAACATCTGATCGGACTGATGTTCTCCCTAGAGTCCCTCCAATGCCACCTGCCATTCTGGGGACTGTGACCCATCCCTGAGGGGCAGTGTGTGTATTTTGGAGCTGAAACAGCCCCTCCCTCTGCAGGGGCATTAGGTGCAGAAGATCTTTTTAGATAACAGAATCCGTGTCTTGTCAGTTTTTAAAATACACTCTCTGATCCCTTTGGCCAAGCTAATAAGCTGTTGCCAGCATCGACTGGAGAATTGCTGGGAGTTCTTACTGCCAGTGCTTGCAAGGGGTGGGGTGAACCGAAATAAGTGGAAGGGGCAGCCAGGAGATTCAGGACATGAGGTGGAGTCACTCCATGTCTCTGTTGGGTCAGCTTCCCCAATATTTTTGCAGGTGGGGAAGGGGGATCCCATGCACACGTGCTTGGTCTCACCTTCCTCATCATCTGCCTCAGAGGAGCTGTTCACAAGCTGAAGGAGAGGATCCCACTGTCAAGGGCAACAGGGGTTGACCCACATGAGTATAAACCAAGTGCTCTTCTGTTTCAGGACTCACAACAATCTCTACATGCCAGAGATGGTGGCTAGGATGGGAGAAACATTTGCAAAGGCCTTAGACATGCTGGAGGTGGAGAAGAATGCCATCCTAGGTAAGGGGCTTCTCTTCAGGAGGAATGCATGGGCAGATTCTCGGTGGTGTTTGAGACAGTGGTCCATCAACAGCAGTGAAAGTGAAGAGGGGCTTCACTTCACAAGAGGGAAGAGCCAGATTCTTCATAGTATTTGCAGCTCAGCAATGATTGGAACCTGCTGAAATTAAGAATTTAAATCAGTTATTGGTCTCAGACAAATTGGTTTCTTCTGCGTGAAGTTAAGGTTACCCTATCAAACTGCTTCTCCCAGCTGGGTGGTGGTCTCTCCAACATGGTATTTCAGGCTGGAGAGACTGGCGATGCTGCAATTGTCTGCCTTTGAGCAGAATTAGTGCTCAGCAGGATCCCTGAATGCTGGTGCAAAGACATGTCCTGGAGGGCAAGAGCCAAGTCCTGCAGTATGGCCTGGTCATTTGTTTCCAGGTGGTGTATTGGAAAGAGGCTTTTGGAACTGTCATAAAATGGGTTTGAGCTTGTGAACACAGAAGCCTTTCTGGCCAAGCAGAAGTGGGTGGCCTTGTGGATAAAGTGTAGACCATGACTCTGGAATATGGGGTTTAATTTCAGGTTCTGACAGGTAGTGAAATACTTTGGGGAAGTTACTTTGCCTTATCTCTGTTTCCTATCTGTAAAATGAGGAGATGCTTCATTTACCTGTTTTCTGTGACTATAGGACTGTCTGTGAGCCACTGCACATAAAGCAGCAGGGCCTTGATCTCTGCTCTGAACTTCTTAATGTTGTAGTTCAGCAGTAGCTTGTGTCCCAATCGAGATTAATACAAACCTGAGGGGATGAGCTAATTAGAGGAGCTGCACAACTGTCAGCTTTGCTTCTGACAGGATTCTGATAGCTCCAGTAAGTTTTGCTATGGAGAAATGAGGGGGTTATAACAACCTTAGCGGGAACACTGCTGTGGGTACAGCCAGCCTGAACTTGGCTGACCTCGGAGGGGAGGTTCTGCCCCAGGGTTGCTGCACCTCTTCCCATTTGGCTGCATGTTGATCATGCCAAGTACTTCCCTCACTGCTGTCAAGCTGGCTGGGGTCTACCCAGCATGTTCTGAAGGTGTACTGTGCTCTCTCATTAGAAGAATTAGAAAAATAAGCTGAAGCTTATTCTTTCCCACAGGTCTCCCTCAGCCTCTGCTGGAGCTGTATGACTCTCCTGTTTACAAAACCGTCTTAGAAAGGATGCAGGGCTTCTTTTGCACCCTCTACGACAACTGGTAAGAGCACCAGATACCATAAACACATGATCCGACATGGCCCAGCTGGAGCAATAGGCTATTGCTGGGTGCTGACTTCTAAAGTTAGACTTTTCATGTGAGCTGTATCCTGTAATGTCCAAGTACAAGTTACACTGGGTTGTTGTAACCTACTGCATACACATGGAACACAGTTACCAGAAAAAGTACCTCAAAACGTGGATCTGCTTTTAGCTCTTCTGCAGTTAGGTACTCGAATTGGAGCACTTAACCAATATCCTGACCTAGTTTGTCTCTCTGCCACGTCTGTGTTAGGATACATCAGCACTGGAAAGTGCATTTTAGTACTTAAATGCTTAATTAATTGTCACTCTGCAGATATCCCAGAAAAAAAGAGATGCCGTGCTAAAATTCCTCTGTAGTATTTGTTTAAGAACATTGCAGCTATCTAATTTCAAAATGATAGTACTTGCAGCCTTTGCAGGCCAGAGGCATGCACCTGTTACTTAGCAGAGTTGCAACTAACTTGATTTTTGTTGAAGTTTCCACATCCTGGGAAATGCAGGCCCCTCCATGCAACAGGATTTCTACACCGTTGAGGGTCTCGCCACCCAGCTCCTCAGCTCGGCTTTCACCAACCTCAACAACATTCCTGATTACAGACTGCGTCCCATGCTCCGTATCCTTCCGTCACTGTCCCAGGCCAGCTAGGGAGGCTTTGAGCATGTAAATTGAAAACATGGTGGCTTCCTAGCATGGTTTTCAGTACAAACAAGCCAAAGAAGGGTAACTGGGAAGATAAACAAACAGGGATACACCTGGTGTGGATGAGGTGTGAACCTCGGAGGGGCTGTGCAGAAACTGCAGTGCATGGGGGCAGAGAGAATAAACGCAAAAGATTTGTGTGGTCCTGGAGGCACCATGAGAGGTGGGTAGTGCCTTCTGTGTGGGACAAGGTGGCTTGGATAGTGTAGGGTTTTGGCAGTAGGGTGTCTGACTAGACTTTGTGCTTGTGTGGGAGACTATCTGGGGTTCCCAGCCCACTTTCTGCGGCTGGACATTCAGTGTCACAGCTGGGAAATGGGCGCTAAGCACCCTCAGCTTTCTCAGTTTAACAGTCGGGGGAAGAGACTGAATACCTCATGCTCTTGCTGTGCAGAGATGCCGCTTGTTAATTCACGGCTGTGAGGAGATGGGCTTTGAAGTGCTTGTTGCTTGGCCTCCTGGTGGTGTGGGGTGGATTGGGTGGTGTGCTGCAGTCTCCCTAGCAGCTGGTCATATGTGCTGGGTCTCTTCCTTAACTGGTCTCTGCAGGTGTGTTTGTGAAGCCCTTGGTACTCTCCTGCCCTTCAGAATACTACGAAACCCTTGTCTGCCCCATGCTGGGACCACTCTTTACCTATCTGCATGTGGTAAGAAAACATCTTGTTTGATGCCTGTTTCTTGGCCGCCCAGACTCCTTGTAGCAGCTGGCAGCAACGTGTGAGAACAACTCCAAAGCCAGCAGAGACAAGGGCAGAGCCTCGATGCTTAGTGGTTTTGGTGTTGTTTAGGGGGCCTTCAGAGGTGCTTTGAACCCTGGCTGTTGCACAGCACCCCTTGCTGTGAATTCAAACCTGTCACTATCAGCTCCTCAACCGTCAGCCCTGAGAATTTTTGGGGTTTTTGGGGGTTTGGTTTTTTGCCTCGTTTTCTTGACAGTTCACTCATATTCCTACAGGCAGGAATCTGCCACAGTATCTTCCAGCACAGTCGGTAGCAGTTCTTGTCCCGTTCAAAACGGGGCTTGGCATGAGAGCTGTGTTTAAAGCTCTTGTGCTTCTGTCAGCTTGGGCCTCTTTGCATTGTGTCCAGCATGGCTCCTTAGGAAGGTATTGAATCTTCCCTTTTGTCTTGAACAGAGGTTGTCTCAGAAATGGCAGGTGATCAGCCAGCGAAGCATGCTCTGGTAAGCTTTCACCCCTTGATGGGAGTAATGAAAGGGGGAAATGGGGAGTGGGATGGAGCTTTGGTCTTTTACATGACCCTTTGCCCAGAGAACAGCCCTGCCAGCAGAAGGCTGGAAAACACTGTGTTTACCTTGATGGTGACTCATTCCCTGTGCTTGGGCAGAGGGAATACTTTAAGACATTGTCTCTGTTCACACTGAAACCTGTTCTTCTCAGTGAGGACGATGCTGCAGATGACAACCCTGAGTCTCAGGAGATGCTTGAGGAACAGCTGGTCAGGCTGCTCACCCGAGAAGTCATGGATCTCATCAGTAAGTGACATCAAGCTAGGTCCCCTGGGACATTTGGGAAATTTGCCCTAGAGAGGACAACAGGAGTTTGTAATGTGCAGTAAAAATTAACTATAATGACCAGTAATATTTCACATAATCCTTAGAAGCTAGGTGCGAGACAGTTAACCCTGCCAAAATCTTACCTAAAACCTTATAAGAGTTCAGAAGATAATTTTCTTTCATTTAGGGCTTCACAGTTTTGACAGTGTCTCTGTAGGAGTCCAGTCCTCCTTTGGGATCTGGGTTCTCCCTTTTTGTGCCCCGGAGCCCAATATGGGACATGCTTTGTGGACAACCTGAGTGTAGGGTAGTTTTGTTGCTGGCAATCGCCATGTGTCTAGCCAGACCGAAGGGCAGAGTCCCTCCCCCAAAGCTATCTCCTTTCTTTGTGTTCCCTTTCTCCAACATCATGTTTTTGCCAGCATGGCTTTGAGCAGAGAGGCTGGGAAAATTGACTCTGCATTGAGATTACAGGTCTTCAACCTTGTATCTCCTTTTTTGATCTGCCTTGTTGCCTTAAGATGCTGCTCTTCTCAGGTTCTAGGCTTCAAATGGTCTTGCACGTTCCTGGTTCTTAGTAGTTTGAAGCAGCCAGCGTGCAGCAGGTTCCACTGTGGGAGGGTGCTGCGGATGGGGCATTTCAGCCCTCCAGTAGTGCAGTATTTAGCTTTTATACTGGGCTTTCAGATTCTTCAGATACTGCGTAAGAGCTGGGGGAGCTTGAAGCAGCTGTGCGCCCATCGGAGTCTGTAGGGTAATCTCTGCATGTTCTGAAGTAGCATCTGCCCTTTTCTGCTTCTGTGACCTGCAACTGTTTTTGCAGCTGTTTGCTGTGTTTCGAAGAAAGGCATTGAGCATAACACTACTGCTGCTGTAGATGGAGACGGTGAGTAAATGCCTGCCTTTGCCTTTCCTCCCCTTGGTGTGTGCAAGCACTTTTCCCGTTTCTTAAGAGGGAGAAGCTGGCCTGTTGCTGGAAGTTCTGTGTGAGGGGTATGGGTGTGGTATGAAGCTTTCAGCTCTGTCCTGTCCAGTGTGTCTGGGGGCCACAGAAAACCCCAGTCTAGCCTAGAACAACTGTGCTGTGAGGTTCACAAGTAGCACGTTGGAGCAGCTGATTCTTAAGGTACCGAGGAGAAGACTGGGATGTGTACCGTTTTCCTGAGAGATGGAGGTAGCTAGTTTGGTGCCTTACCTGCCCCACAAAGGGTGGGTGCGTTCTGCTTGGAGAGAGGTGTTCTGGCGAGCTGTGCCAGCATAGTGATTCTGTGTGCTGTCCCCTGGCTCCCAGCTTAGTTCCCGCCGTGCCTCCCTGTGTCTCCCTCGGTCCTCAGGAGGCCATGTTCACAGTGCTGCTTTTCCTCTGCTCTGCAGATGATGAGGCGATGGCCACAGAGGTGACTCCCCCTGCCAGCGCAGAGCTCACCGAGCTCGGCAAGTGTCTGATGAAGCAGGAGGTAAGAGCGCATGCTCTGACTTCCACTGTCCTTTGTGCTCCTTGTCACTTGTCTGGGGTGCAGCCAGATGCTGCTGCAGAGATGTAGACTGCCGGAGCATTCCCCGGTGGGACAGTCTTCTCTGGGGAACATACATGTTTTTTTAAGGACCTTGTTAATGATTGCAAAAGCCACAAAGCAAATGGGGGTTGGGATCCAGCATAAAATGCAGCTTAAAGAGTTTCAGCCCTTCTGTGGGCGAGGCCCTGGGCATTGAGCCCCCCAGGTGCTCCCTGGCTCTGCCTCCATTTGGGTGCCAGTCTTCATGAGGAAGAACTTCACCCAGCAGCAACTTTTTTTCTGTAAAGTCTGCCAGAGCTGGCACAGGAGCCAAAGTGTTAACACAACCCGCTGTGCAGAGTACCTTCATCCCGATACCTCCGTACTCCTCCTCTCATGTGGACCCCTCGGAAGCTCTTGCATAAGCTTTTGCATAAGCTTTTGCACAAGCTTTTGCACAGACTTGAGAGTAGCAGCAGGTGGGAATCCATGGGTGATGAAGGGAGCAGGTTTGCCTGACGTTGGTTCCTCATGGCTATGATGGTGCACATTGGGTGCCTTTGAGCACCTTCAGCTGGAGCAGCAGGAGCATGCAGGATTCTCTGAAGATGGCCCTGAGGAGTTCCTGCAGAGTCCTTGGATTGCTTCTTGGCTCCCTTCAGGTATGAACCCTAGAGGTGGGAAATAGTTCCTCTGACTGTTTTCCCTCTCTGCTCATTTTCAGGATGTTTGCACCGCGCTGCTGATCACTGCCTACACATCCCTCTCCTGGAAGGACACCTTGTCCTGCCAAAGAACCACAACACAGCTTTGCTGGCCTCTGCTCAAACAGGTACCTCTGGCAGGAAGAAGGGATTAGCTCTGGCAGTGTTGGGAGAGGAAGCTCTGAATGTAGTGAGAAACGTGCCTGCTTCACCCCTGGGCACCTTCTTCCTCGGGAAGACCAAGCTGCTGCAGAAAGGCAGTCATTTATCAGTATCCTGCTTCCATGCTGACAGTGCCTCTTCCCCAGGTGCTTCCAGGAAACCTCCTGCCTGATGCCGTGTCCTGGTTTTTCACAAGCGTGCTGAAGGGCTTACAGACACACGGGCAGCATGATGGCTGCATGGCAGCTCTCGTCCACCTGGCTTTCCAGATCTACGAGGCCTTGGTGAGAAATTCTGCTCTTTGTCCGGATGCCGGGTTGGCTGGGGAGTGGTGGAAAACTAATCCCATGCTTACTTGGGTAGGGGCAGAGGAGCTAATGGCCCTCCAAGGAGCATAGGGCTGCTGCTCCAGCAGAGCTGTGTTAACCGTACTTCTCCCTGCAGCGCCCTCGCTACGCTGAGCTGAAGACAGTGATGGAGCAGGTCCCAGATATCCAGAGGGACTCTTTGGAGCAGTTTGATTCAAAGCTTCTCAACCCAACACTGCAGAAAGTGGCAGACAAGCGCCGGAAGGATCATTTCAAGCGCCTCATCACAGGTTGCATTGGGGTAGGTGATATCCTGGAGGAAAATCTGGTTTGTTCCACACTGGTACTCTGGAGAAGTGATGGGGGCAGCCAGCCTGCCTCTCCCCAGCCCACCCCCATTCCCAGCCAGGAAGCTGTTGCAGCATATTCTTAGTGTTCTGTCTTTCTTCAGCCTGGAGGTACAGCAGGGATGGCAGCACAGACTGAGCAGCCCCTCCAGCAATGGCTTTTCACAGAGTTAGAAGCTGGGGAGCCGGTGCACTGGTGGTTACCTCAGTGCCCTGGGAGGGAACAGGCCTGAGATTGCCTCAAAATGCGAGCACAGGGTCCAGGCCTAGGTATTGCTCAGAACTGGGTCTGCCTCTGAGCCGAGTGGGGCTATGGAGGCAGTAATGACTGATGCCAGCCTGTCTTCTGCAGAAGCCCCTTGGGGAGCAGTTCCGCAAGGAGGTTCACATCCGGAACCTCCCATCTCTCTTCAAAATGGTGAAGCCATCATTGGAGACAGACGTGCTAGAAAATGAGGATGGAGAAGGCCTCACTGCACTCTTTGAGCCCTGAGCCTGGGATGCTGCAACCATCTCCTCCCCTTATATTTTTGTCTCTCCTCATAGTAAGCACATTAGATTCTCCTTGTCATCACCTCCACAAGCGTTCGTCTGAATAAAGCCCCTTACAGGCCCTGTCCCATTCTCCTCCCTCCACTGGGACGGGGCCTGCGGTGGCATTTGAACCAGTCTATTAAGCTTTTCCTGATTCCTTCCCCTCCCCTCCACTGGATGAGCATCTTTAGACCTCTGCTTCTCTGCAAGGTGGGAGCTGAGCCCATAGACTCTTAGGTAAAGCCTGGTCATCCTGTAGCCTTGGGTCACTCTTGATCCACTTCTTCATCCCTTGGGGTTTAGGATTAACGCAAACGGCAGAGTAGTGCGCCATGTGAAAAGGGGCTACCCTAATCTTCCTCCGGGTGCTAGTAGCCAGGCTTTGTAGGGAACACATCAGACACTCCTGCCATGCCTGTCGGCACTGGTCCCTAGCAGACTGGTGTGCTGATGAATCTGTTTTCCTCCAGGATGCTGAGCCTGGGGCTGAGGGCTGTGTGCCAGGAAGCCTTGCAGTGCTCTAGGATCTCCCTCGAGATCAGCCTTTCTAAGGTGCAGCTGCTCTCGACGAGGCAGACAGTCATACCTATATATACATGCATATGTGTATATATATGATCATACAGCTTGTTCTACCCAGAGCCAAATGGAAGGCTTTTACTTTGTGCCAGCCTTCCTTCGACATCTCTCAGGGGGAGCAGGAAAGATTATTTTTTTTTTAATAATTATTTCTTTTTACCATGCCCTGTAGACTAGAACATGGCCAGTGCAGGGTACACCAAATCTGGACCAATATCTGAAGCACCTGCAAACCAAAAGGGATCTCCTCACCCTCTTGCTGTGGAGGTGACAATAGTCTGTGTTTTTACCCAGTCTGGTACTTCTCGGAGAATTGCCTGGTGGGGCAGGAGGGGTGGGGTTTATACTGCAGTTTACAGTGGGGATCCAGGTCAGAAACTGGGTTTTAGATGAGGTGGGACTGTCAGACCACTGCAGTCTGCAAAGTTGGTTCTTCGTACATGACAAATGGGTCACTCGATCTATCCCAGCGTTAGCACAGGAGCTGGGAGGGTCTGTCCGGAGCTAGCTGGCAGTTTTGCCAGCCAGGAGACAGAACAGGCAATAAGCTGTGGTGGGTGAAGGTAGTGTCTCCACTTGGACAGACTGGACAGAAAAGCTGGGACTGGGAAGGTGGGGAGTGCAGAAAGGAAGAGCAGGTCTTGGGAATCCACTCACCCTCCTGTCCCTGCTGGTCCACCAGCACCCTCCACTTTCTTCCTGGCCTCAAACTTTTTTAACCTCTGAGGTAACACAGCTCCTGGCTCTAGCAAAGGCTGGGTGTATTTATTGTGTTGTGATATTTTTAACATTCTGTGACTTCATGCTAGACACAAGGGGTTTTTTTTAAATGGTTTTTAGAACCTTTTTTGTAGGAATGTTTAAATCCGAAGCTGTCTCCGAACTGGTTGTGTTACACCTCTGAATGTCAGTAAAGCTATTCCAGTTTCATACACATGGTGTCATGGTTTCATTTTTATTACCTGTTTCAGTAAGATCTGAGGCCTCTGCTCTGCCCATACTGCCTTCCTATGGATTATTCAGCATCCTGAATTCAGCATCCAGCGTTATTCCTTATTCTAGCTACCAAAAAGGGAACACCTGTGCTGGTAGTCAACACACATTATCAGGGAGGGGATGAACCATTCCAGCCTATGTAATTAAATCAAAAGGTATGGGGAAAACTGCATTTAAAAGTAATAATACATCACTGAGAGCTGGTTTATATTAATTCCACACCAGCCGCAAGGTCGCACTTTACAACTTGAAGAGTACGTGCTGCCAAAGTGGGGAAAAAAAATACTTGGCATGGCTATTCCTGGGTATGTCCCATAAGCAAGATGGGAAATATGCAAAGCAATAGCACAGAAAGGTGCATATGCTACTAAAGGAGCAACCAAGCCCAACTCTACCTTCTGCAGAGAGGAGCAATGTCTTGTGACAGTACTGCCTGACAGTTTAGCCCAATCTCTCTCAGCTGACCTTTTCAGTAACACAGGAAGGGGATGTCACTGTCGCCTTTGGTCTGTCCCCTCACCTGATGAAGACTGCATGAAAGGTCTCTACAACACAAGCAGAAGCCCTCAAAGAGCTGGGCCTGAGCAATGGCAATGTAAGTTTTTGTTACAGAACCTTTTGCTGCGGCCTTAGCTGTGCTCCAGCTTGGCACCAAAGCTGTCTCGGCTTGTTTCAACAGACAGGTTCCAGCTAGAAATTATTATTTTTCAAATGGGATTAACACCTAAATGCTGTTGCTTAGGCGCTAGACACAGTCCGAATGGAAAGGAACTTTTCTATGTTTACGCTGGCACTGGAACTGCACCGTGTTCCTGACACATGTGAGGCAGGTGCTGCACAGCTGAGCTCTTCAAGTTTTAAGCAAGCACAAAAGCCCTGGTGAGGTATCTTAGCCAAGGCCATGTTGGGAGGTACAGACTACAGGCCTACCTCCTGGGTTGCCAATGCTCCCTTCTAAAGGGTAAGTGGATGATCGAGGCCCTGTGGGATGGGTTCAGCAGCCAAAGGTCCCTGCGAGCCTGCTGAAAAAAAAGATGAGGTGCAACAGCGAGCAAGCACAGCTGGGAAACACTGACAGCTCCCGCAACAGCCCTACAAGGGATGCAGCCACTTTCCCCAGTTACCAGATATCTTGAAAAAAATCTGGAAGGCATGGGTCTGCAACACAGTATAGTGACATAGGACAGGCCAGGCATCTAGCCAGGATGCCACGTGTACCTCTTCCCTACAGCATGCACCCTAACACCTGTAAGGATGTTTACAGTCTAAGTAACTATCCCAGTGAAACTGGTAGAGATTTGAAGTATGATTTGCTACGCTAAATTCTAGCATTGTAGTGAGGATTGACTTAACTGGGACTCACCAGTACTCCCAGCCATTCTCTGAAGTTCAAGTTTCTTCGTCAGTTTGTCAAGAGAGACCTTCATAAGCCAAGACCTGCCTGGTGCTGACTAACAGTAGTGCTCACCACTGCAACTAATTACAAGTCCTCCCAGGCTTCCCTGGGTGGGGGCAGGCCTTTGACTGTCACTTGCCCGCCACTGTCCAGTTCTGCCCATAGCACATTTGGTCACTGAAAGGGAAAACAGAGTAGTCGAAAGGGAGGACAGAGTAGCCAAATCTAACAGCTGGGAAGAAATCAGTCCTCTTCACGTACTGCACGAAATCTAAAATAAATGCTATTATTCATGTTTAGACCTGCCGCCACTTTTTTCTCTGGGTATGAGAGACTCACAATTGTGAACGGCACAGAAAGAGACGGCTGTAAAGAAAAGCCTTTATTTTAGTGCATCACCTCACTGAGGCTCATTACCAACAGAAAACAAATTCAAAGAGATGGTCCTAGGACTCAACAAGTCCATCTCAAACCTCTTGCCTATGGAAGAGGAATCACCCCTGCAGGCAGACAGAGGAAGCCCAGAACAGCAGTGCAGGGATATGCTTCCCAGCTACAGCCTGGTCACTCCATAGGCACAGAGTCCAGCTCATTCAGGAAGCGCTGACACTTTCCCATCAGGATCTTGATGGCTTCGCTCACCAGCACATCTGGAGGTAAGATACCCGTAGACTCCACTGAAACTGCACAGAAGACACAAGTCAGCAGAGTACCTAGGCAGCTTCAGCCTACACCGGGCTCATTTCTGTCCCTCATTTTCCCTTACACTGCACTCCTGACAAGCCAGACCTTCACAGACAGCTAGAGGAAGAGGTTACATTTGCTACAGGAAGCACAAACACATTCAATCCCAAAGCAACGCCTCAGTAGTTACCCACTGGAACATGATGCAGGGGAAAAGGGGGAGGCAGGGACCCAGCTATACACACTGGCCAGTCTGCTTGTTTGCAAAAACCACAGCAGGGCTCTATGTCCTGTGGAAAATGGGACACTTACAGATGTAATGGTTTCGCACTCTTGCCAAGCGCACAAGGTTTTTCAGACCATCGTGGCGGAAAACTTCTCTGCTGAACGTGTCCAACCGTGCATTGGCTACTCTTGCCACCTTTTTTCCTAAAGAGGAAAAGATGAAAGGGGATGGGCGGCTGCAGCAGGTGAGTGCCTTGTGGTCATGGCAGGTGCTTACCCCTCAAACATGCGCTCCTGCATCAGCAAAGCTACCAATATAAAGAATCAGCACATCCCCAACATGAAACTCCAACCCAACAGAACTGGTCTTCTTGAACACTAAGCTTGTATGCACCCCTGGGCAGGACACAAGAAACCTTCTCCCCAGTCAGCTGCTGGAAAGAGCAAACTTGCTACCCAGTCTTACAGACAGCTGAACAGTACTGGAAGCTGCAGTCAGCAGCTGCAGGGCCCTGTGGGCAGACACCCCATGCCTTAGCATTTCAAGGAGATGCCAGTTCATCACCCAACATGTCTGCACGTGACAGCCACTCACCCATAAAATTAGGCTCAGAATAGCGTGAACAGTTGCTGATCGGCAAGACAACATCACAATGCGGTTTTGTCTCTACAAGGTTTGGCTCTAGCCTCTAATCAGTCTCTGCTAAAGCTCGTAAGGAACAAGGCACTTTAGAGCAGGAAAAAGTACCCTTGATATTCTGGATCTCAATGACTCCAGGGGAAAAGCACTTCTGCAGCACCTCAGCTGCCTCATCCTCAATAGGCTGCAGGAGAGTAATGTCAGGAAGCAGGCGATAACTAGCCGTGGCCACAGGAGAAAACTTGGCATGATCTTTACCTGTACAAAAAGTTAGAGTTAAGGGTGAGGGCAGGCCTCAAAGAACAAGAGTGCAAGGATGCTGGGGCTTAAAGTTCCAGGGGGAAAGCCAGTTCCCTTCCCCTTCACACAGCTATGCCCTAGTCCAAGCACTTGCACTCCTCCTCCCGCTGCCCCAGGACCCCCAACTCACCTATACCCTTGACACAGTGCATAAGCACATCTATTTCCTGGCCAGGTCGCAACAGTGCAATGAGGATGTCATCATGAACAGGTCGGAAGTCAGCATCTGGGAATAGGTCTGTCTGATTCCCTAAGGGCACCCACGTCATATGTTTACTGTACACTGTGAAGAGAAGCCACAAGCATCAGCCAGGTGATCAAAACAGGTTGCTGACCTGTACAGGACGGGAGATGGCAAAAAGCAGAATGAGGGAATCAGCGCTCTCCGCTCACAGGGCTGAGAGAACAGACCAAATCCTGGCTCCCAAGACCAAAAAAGGAAAAAATGACACCTATTTTTAGGAGAAATCTGACCTTTGTGATTGAAATATAGTTCGTTAGGATCAGATGATTCCTTGGCTGCCTGAGGGTTTCGGCTGCATTTTATTTTCAGCTGGAACTGCAGAGTATCAATTTCTGTGCCTTCTTCATCTCCTGAGAAGAAGAGAACAGCATGAGCCTCTATGGAATCACACTTCTGCTCTGATTACACAACCCTCATTTCCTACTTTGTGGGAAACATTCAATCTTTCTATTTGACAAGAATAGAATATTTGACAAGACTCTCACCTTGGTTTCTGTATTCGAAGAGTCGAGGGTCAGCTCGGATAGGGATGAGGCCCAAGCGATGAGCCAGAATTTCATCCTGCACAATGGATGTGTTGTTGTACACAAAGACTTTCTCTACAGCCATCGTTGGCACCTCAGGGAGACGAGAGATCAAGTCAGCATAAAATGACAGTTGAACAACACGCCAACAGAATACCCAGCTGGAGCTTCACTTCTCTCCCATAAATAATTGCCCTACAGACTATTTTCAGTGCTACTTCTGCCAGACCTGGCTATGGAATACACCTTTACACCCAGCATACGCCCTTCCCCATTTTTTTTTTCTTTTTTTAAAGAAGCAACCACAAGAAGCAAAAGGCAGGCTGATCCACAGACACTACCAACAGCACCCTGAAGAGCCACAAGCTCTATTGCTCACGCTGCTGAGGCCCAAACTCCCCTTGGGCTCCTGACCCACGCGCAGACCGAACTCGCGCTTCTCTTCCAAACCCAGACGCAGGGCCCTCCCCGCTCCCCGCCAACCCAAACCCTCCTGCTCCCCGGCAGGCACCCCCCCGGCCCGCTCCGCACACCGCCCCGGCGAGCCTCGGCCCCTGCCCTCCCGGCCTGTCCGCCCGCGGCCCTACCTCGGCGAGCAGGATGCGGCGGAAGGCGTTGGCGATGGCGGCGTCGATGCCCACCATGTCGAACTCCAGCGCGCCCTCCTCCTCCCGGATTATGTCCACGCGGAACGCCTGCAGGGGCCACGCGCCGCCAGTCACGCCGGGCTCCGCGCGTGGGCCCGCACCCACCCCCTCAACGACCACCACGCAACCGCCTCAGCCGCCGCCGGCGCTCACCCACCTCCTCAAAGCGCCGCTGGTCCCAGGCGTCCTCGTAGCCGGGGTAGTTGCCGGGGAAGTCGGTGGTGTGGACCTGCGAGGAGAGGCGGACAGGCGGGGCCGTGAGGGGGACCGGGGCCGGGGCACCCCTCGCCGCCTCCCCTCACCCCGCCCCGCTCACGTTGCGGACGCCGAACTCGCCCAGCACCACGCGGTCCCGCATCTCGTCCGTGCCCCGCTTGGCCGCCATGGCCGCCGCCGCCAGCGGGGGGCGGAGAGGGGCGGCCCTCCCCGACACGTGACGGGTCTCCGCCCGCCCACGCGTGGCCTTGCCGCTCCCGGGGAGCGCGGCGCGGCGCTGCCCCGCCGACGGCGCAGCCGAACGGCCCGGGGTCCCTGTAGCAGCGCATCGCGCCTGCCTACCGCCCCGCGCTGTCGCCTCCTTCCCCGACCGCCGCTGCGCCCTTCCCCGCCCTCCGCCACACATAAGATGGCGGCGCCGCCCGCCCGCCCTGCGCGCGGCCTCGCGAGAGCGCGGGGGATTCCCCTCCCCGCCTCCAGCGCAAACGTCACATCCGGGTGCCCCGCCTCTGGCGAGCGGTAGCAGCCAG
>VZSF01006717.1:1017553-1027573 GCA_013398295.1 Chionis minor | reverse complement strand
GCCGGGGGCGGCGGTGGGCGGCGGCAGGAGCGGCACCGCCGCCGACTGGGGCGGCTTCGAGGACAACATGCAGGTGGGGCCGGGCCGGGGGTGGCGGCGGCGGCGCAGGATGGAGGCGAGCGGGCGCTGACGCCTTTTGCCCCGGCGCAGGGTGGCGGCTCCGCCGTCATCGACATGGAGAACATGGACGACACGTCGGGCTCCAGCTTCGAGGACATGGGGGAGATGCACCAGCGCATGAAGGAGGAGGAGGAGGAGGAGGCGGAGGGCGAGGCGGGGGCCGCCGAGGAGGAGGACGGGGAGTTCCTGGGCATGAAGGGGCTGCGGGGGCAGCTGGGCCGGCAGGTGGCTGACCAGGTGAGCGCGGCCCCCCGCCGCCCCCAGCCCCGGTGGGCCCCACCCGGCCGCTGCCACCTACCTTCTCTCCGCAGATGTGGCAGGTGGGGAAGCGGCAAGCCTCCAGGGCCTTCAGCCTCTACGCCAACATCGACATCCTCCGGCCCTATTTCGATGTGGAGCCCGTCCAAGTGCGCGCCAGGTGGGCAGGGCCCGGCCTGGGCCGTCTCCACCGGGGGAACCAGCGGGAGGCTGGCTGCCTGTCCTCCCCCAGAACGAGCGAGCAAGCTGGGGTGGGCCACCAGCCTCCCAGCGAGGCTCAGATATGGGGAAACACAGTGTGCTTCGTCCCACTGTCCCTTAGTGAGGTCCCCCAGGTGGGCTGGCAGCCCTGTCACCCAGCATTGCTGCTCAGGGCGGAAAAAGGGGCTTTGGGGCATGTTCAGGCTCTGAGTACTCAGCTGCGTTATGTGGCTTCTGTTGGGTTTGCAACATAGTCCTGCCCAAAAAGGCAAAGTTTTGTGAGGCTGGATGAAGAAAGGTGCCTTTCCTTCCTCCTGTTCTGTCCATGATCTCTCATCCCCGAGTGGATCCCCAAATGTTTTCATTGAATCCCCCCCAGCAAAGTTAACCCACTGACAGTAAGGTTTTTCTCCTTTAGTTACCTTATGTGGCCCTTTAGAATGAATCCCTGTCTCCCAAGGCCTATGACCACAGCAGAAAACACCAGTAAGGGGTGTATGGGATCTTTTACTTGAAGCATTTTGTTAACCATCTTGTTGTCCTCCCTGTTCCTGATGTCATTCCCTGCTTTGCTGTGATGCAGACTGTTGGAGTCCATGATTCCTGTGAAGATGATTAATTTCCCACAGGTGAGTTCCCTTTTGTTGAATCAGACTCCATGGTCAAGTGAATGTCCCATAGGCACCTTGTAAAACTAAAGTAGCCTGTGTTATTAAGGATCTGAGTTTGTTGGGTCTTCATCTCCCTGAAGATGTTGGTAAAGCCTTTCCTGTGGTTGTTCCAGACCTCGATGTGCTACCATTAGTGCTAGTACAGTTCTAGGCCTCTATAGACTTCACACATCCCAGACTCCTCATCACAGCCTATTCTGCCTGGCTCCCATCGGCAGTGGCCTTGCTGTTACTTCTCGGGCAGCTAGGTGATAAAACTCCATCCAAGGCAAATCTCACATCGCTTGGGAGTGGGGAGCCTGGTATTCAGGACCACTAACCAAACCTTCCCTGATCTGTCTCTTGTAGAAGATTGCAGGCGAGCTGTATGGACCCCTCATGCTGGTTTTCACACTGGTGGCCATCCTTTTGCATGGGATGAAGACCTCGGACACCATCATTGTACGTCGAATCTTAGTGCTAAGTGGTGGTTTAACTGGGCTCTGGATTGCTATAGAGGCACTAGAAATGGAGAGGAAACCTCTTCCATGACTGAACAGCACCTTGCTGAAAAGCATACTGATTTGAGGAAGAACCTGTTGAGTTTGGGGATGGGAGGACGGGCACATCAGAGAGTCTTGATGCTCTGCTGCTTGGAGAGCTGGGGTGTAGGTCACGTGGCACCCTAAATGCTGCTAGCCAGCTATTTGATAATGCCTAGAAAGGCTCTGGGACTCAGGTGGAACTTGAGTGCTGGCAGGTCGCTTCTTTGAGTCCTCCTCATCCTGACGCTGTCTCCACAGAGGGAAGGCACACTGATGGGCACAGCCATTGGTACCTGCTTCGGTTACTGGTTGGGCGTCTCCTCTTTCATCTATTTCCTGGCATACCTGTGCAACGCCCAAATCACGATGGTGCAGATGCTGTCACTGTTGGTATGTACAGATGGAGCTGCCCCAAGATATGGGTTGGCTGCACAGTATTGCAGCATAAGCTCTTCCCAGAGAATGGGAAAAGTACTTGTAAATCAGTGGTTCCAGGTAACTGCAATGGGACAGCCTGGAATTCCAGGATGCTCTTCTGACTTGCCCCATCCCAGGCACAGTGACAGTGCAAAGAGGTGGTTCCTTTGTGCAGGTCTCCTGCTTTGCGTTTTCTGATCTGAGAGCCTGGTGGGAAAAAAAAAAAAAAAAAAAAAAAAAAAAACTAAAACCAGGAGATTCCAATTTCTCTGGAATCAGAGGCTCTCTCCTCTGTTTCCCAAGTTGTTGCAAACTGAGATCCCTGTGAATCCTTCAAACAGATTGTCTGGGTGTGAGCTGCTGTTAAAGTTGTTGTGCTGGTTGACTCTGGCATTGAATGAGTGGTTGGTGAAGCTTTGCCTTGGTGAAGCACAGCAGCAATAGGCTGCTCGTGCTTTTGATCCAACAGCTGTCCGTGTGAGACTTGTAATGTGGATATTTTTGTTTTGTTAGGGCTACGGTCTTTTTGGACACTGCATCACTCTCTTTGTCACCTATAATATCCACTTCCACTCCCTCTTCTATATCTTCTGGTTGGGTGTTGGTGGACTCTCTACACTACGAATGGTAAGGGATGGACAGCCTGGGGCCTTCCTCTTCTGGGGACAAAAAAAGGGAGGGAGATGTTGTTTGCTTTCTGTTCCTTGGGCCTGGCAGTTCATTTCACAGCCAGTCAGGCTGCTGTGAAGAACAGCCTTGACGCTCCTGGGTCATTTGGCCACTGGTGTATGGATGGGATGTGTGGATTAATACCCTCACCCATTCTAACAGCTGCAGGAGGTTTGGTGCCTTACAGGCCCTGCTGCTGTGGAGAGCTGTGCCTGAACATCCCACAATCTTGGTGAGACCAGGCGAGGTTCACCTACACAAAACAAAGTCAGATTACTCTGAATGCGTTGGCGCAAACTGCAAAAAAGGCTCTGAGCAGTGGCTTCTACTGGCTCTCACTATTGGTCCATCCTCCTGTGTGCTGCTGACTGCAGCGCCAGAGGCTCAGCTAGCAGCTACCTTGTCTCTAATCTCCACCTCTCTCCTAGGTTGCTGTGTTGGTGTCGCGCACGGTGGGGCATACCCAGCGGCTCATCCTGTGTGGGACCCTTGCTGCTCTGCACATGCTTTTCCTCCTCTATCTGCACTTTGCTTATCACAAGGTGGTAGAAGGTAAGCAAGGGAGATATGAAGACACATCCTGTTAGATATGGGGGAAGAGGAGCTGCTTTTTGCTCTCTCTGAGGGAAAGGATGGACAGTTTGGATCTGACCTAAGGGCATCTGTGCCCGTTTCCAATCCAAGAATGACCAGCACTAGTTTTATTAGAGGAATCTGTTGAAGGAGGGCAGCAGGTAGGCGTGGGGTAGTTTCTGTGCACTGTTTCAGTACTTAAGACCTGAGTTGTGAGGCAGGATGCCTATTCTTTCCCCACAAGTGAAGTGTAACAGCACCAACTGCTCTTGCATGCAGACATTTAGTCCCTTCCTGAATCTTGCTGAAGTCGGGTTGCTTTTCTCTGATCAGGAAATGTGTCATAAGTCTTTTTCCTTCTTTGTGTAACACCTTTTTTATCTTGTGTTGTACAACACCGATAGCAGAAGCTGCATCTTTCCTGGTCAGTGCTGTTTACCAGGCTATACATGTTCAGGTCCTCTTTCTGTGTCTCTCTTTGTTTTCTCTTAACAATATTTTAATCTCTGTTTTAAAAAAAAAAAGTCTTCCCTTACTCCATTGTTAGAAAGTTTCCAGATCCCTAAATATGCAATTTTGTAAATTTATGACTTTAGGCAGCCAGACCTGTTCATGATAATTCAGATAAATCTGCAAAATTTGAGTTTATAGCACAGCATTACAAGTCCTTTTAGATGTAAATACTCTTTTTTCCTGGATCTGTTCTTATGGTGAAGGTCCTGAGCCCCGATCTGCAACTTTTATGCAGATGAAATAGGATAGAATATACTCAAAGCAATTTTCAAGGGATTCCCAAGACTGATTATCAGTCTTGAGAGTGTAATTGACAGAGACTGGAGGACACTTGCATCAGTATGTGTTTCCTGCCAAGCGTGGTCTATATGTTTGCGTTGCGGTGATAAAAATTCTGCATTGCACCCCCAGCTGCAGCTCCTAATGTGAGTCTGTAAGTGTATCTCCAGATGAAAGCACAGTCGGTCTAAGAGCAGGATCTGTGCTGGGATGAGGTGGGGACAGGATTTTCTCAACCTGCATCACCAGAGCAGCATCCCTGGCAGTGTGTGCATTGAGGTCAAATGGCAGGGGACCAGATCTGGCTCACCCTCAAAGTGAAAGGATCTATATTCCTCTTGGAAACACGCAGTCCCTGACCCAAGGACAAGCTCTGATCTGTATCCTGTGATCTCTGGATGAAGGTGTTTATTACTGTTCATCTGGGGCTAGATGTCTCCTCCCATCGCCTGCAAGTACTCTGTGTGTCCTGGGCCCTGCTACTATCAACCATTACCTGGCCAGAAAGAAAAGCAAGAAGAAATGTGCCATCTGCATCTGAATTAACTCATGACGCTCTCTCTTTTTTTTCTGTTTGCTGCAGGTATCCTGGACACATTGGAAGGACCCAACATGCCGCCATTTCAGAGAGTTGCCCGAGACATTCCAGTTGTTTCCAATGCTGTATTGAATACAACAGCCAAAGCCATTGCATTGACCCTGTAGTTTCACAGACTTGGACTTGCTTCCTTCACTACTTTTGGGGCTGCATAGGGCCATAATAACCGGCTGCCTCTTAGGAACAGGACAGAACAGCGGGAAGAAGACTTGGTTTTGTTTTCCTGGAGCTGTCCTTTGGGTTGCAGGTTTGGGTAGCTTGAGTGGACTGCACCTTGGTGACTCAGAAGAACTACACTCTTCCCCCACCCAGGTCTGGGCTTTCTTGAGTGGAGTGGTTCTGTTGCCTGTATGTTTAGCTGGGATTTCCCAGTGCAGTTTGTCCCTTACCCCTCTTTCCGCTTGCTAATGTAACCCCAAGGGCTGTCTGCTCTGTTCCTGTCCTGAAGAGGGAAGAATTAAATTGATGTTGGTGCTGAGTGATGTCGTATGTTTGAGCCTACTTGTGTAATGGGAGAGTGGTACTAGGTCTCTACACCTTCACCTGTCCTGTCCTAGGATCAAAGCAGGACTCTGCAATTTTCTGCTAATATTCTGTAATATGTGGCCTGTCTTGGGCGCCTTTTCCATAGGCCAAAAGGCACAGGAACTTTCTCAAGATTTTTAGAAACAGCACAATGTTTAACCATGTTCTCTTTGTTGTCATGTTCCAGATTGATCCCTCTGTTTTCACTTGGTCCTAGCTGCTGTCTTGCCTCACCGTCCCTTCTCCTGTGTATGTCAGAAATGTATCTGTCCCCATGGTTCCACAGCACCTCTTGTTCTTAGCACCCTCCTGCCCACGTTGCTCTGTGGGACTGCAGGGGCAGCATGTTTGTGCATGGTCTTCTGTGGATATTTCTATTAAGAGGCTAGTTCAGCCCAGCCTCCTGCAGCTTGCTGTTGTGTCTCCCAGCCGTGGGACTTTCACCTCATTGCTCTGAGCAGGAGTGGCATCCTCCTTGCCCAGACATGCAGTCTGCTGGCTACTGGCTGGCCTTTCGAGCTCAGTCTAGCCCTTATTTCTGAAAGGAGTCCTGGATCCTTAAGAGACTGTCTCTGGCAAACTTTGCTCCGGTGTTTCCAGTAAACAAAGGGAGAAACTGGGCAGTGTACAATTGTAATAGAGTTGTCACATTTATCTCCAGCATACTGAGGCAGGAAAATCTCCAGTAAGGATGGGGAAGCAGAACAGCCCAGCCTAGGCTTACTTGCACTGCAGTAACTCGCAATTGCATAGTTTGGATGTAGCCTTTCCTCACTGTTCTACCGGTCCAAGAGCTGTTAGCTGATACCTGGCTTTCACCATCTCCCTCTTTTCCCTGTAGCTCTGGATGACTCGGGGGAGAGGAGCCACTCGTCGGAGAAGTTTGCCCTTATGGTCAGGCTGGGGAAAAAATAAAAAACAAACCCAAGATGTTTCCCTTTCTTGGTTTGCCCACAAGTTAGTTGTGCACAAGGCAGGTAGCATGTCAGATCTGCACTCTTTGGCCCCTTGGTTATATTAGGGGGAGAGGATGCAGCTGCACTGGCATTCGGACTGGTGCCAAGGTGCAATGAAAGAGAGGAAGATAGTGCCAGCTACTGTCATCGGACTGGTCATCTACTTGAGTTAAAACAGAAATGCCACCAGATAGGACTCGAGCATTTTCAGTCACAGACCTACTTTCCACTGTTTGGTTATTCCTGAGTTCATAATTTGTTCCCCTTCCAAGAGCAAGAAGTTCATCTGCTACCAAACACACATATAATAGACATGTTCTCTCACTCTCTTTTCCTGCCCGCTCCCTGCCCTCCCCAGGAAGCATTTTGGGTAAGAAACAGCACTTGGAGCAAGTTGTTTGGGGAAGTCTAATTATTTGGACTAGCAGTCTGCATGTTTCTTGGACCAATTGAACCACTTTAAGCTTCTAGAATTTCTATTACTTCCAAACCTGACAAAACAGAAGTGTTAGTTTGTAATGCTGTGTGACTCGGGTATTTTCCTCTTTATAATTCCACGGGAGGTTGGTCTCTAATTTGCACTTCTTGCCCTGGCAGCCTGGAATGGGCCTGTTTATCTTGGTACAAACCCTCTAAGCACAGGCAGGGGGGAAGGAAAGGAGAAAGAGACAATTGTCACTAGAATAAGTCCAGCCAAGAAGAAAAATTATTCTGTGCCAAGCTCTATCACTGCTGATCTACGGACACTGTTGGAGAGCTGTGCTCCCCTCCCACACCTAGCCACTTAGCTAAATCAGAGGAATGAAGCTGTGCCCTGTGTTTTCACTCAAAGCACAGGAGAGAGCAGTGAGCAGCTTGTGTGTTATGGCAGCTGGGGACAGGTGACCAGGGTGACAACCAGCCACCCTCTCAGAAGCTGTGGGGCCTGCTCTGCTCCAGTTCTTCAGCCCTGATTAATTCTCTGTGCAGCAGCAGCTGGAAGCTGAATTACTCTGTACTGCCAGCAATTCAGCTCTCAGCTGAGAGCTTCAGCATCTCCTTTTGCTGACAGAGAGGGATGCACTTTTGCAGGGAAATGCTGGCCTGCTGCAGTTCCAGGGAGTATGCTGAGCACGCAGTCTTAGTAAAGTCCTTGTGGGAGGGCACCTCTCCGTGCTTACTCAAGTCCACTAGTTAGCAGAACAAGTCTTAAAGCCCTATCATGCCAGACCATCTCTGCCTTTGTTTCCTGCCATGGCTCTTGCAGCACATCTAAAATGATTTTCTGCCTCCTCCCTTGCAGCAAATCTGAAATAATTTCACCTCCCCTTTTTGAGGAAAGGTAGCTCTGTAAGGACTGTGTAAGCTCCATTTTACTAAAGCTGAAATAAAACTACAAGGCTGTCAAATTCAAAAGAGGAAAGTAAAATGCATATTAAGGCATGCTATAACCTCCTCTTCCTCCTCTCCTCTGCAGTACCTAGGAGTCCAGCCTTCTTACAGTTCATTGTTGTTGCACTTACCGTCACCTTAGTTGTGTTCTGGGTTACAGGTAGGCTGTTTCTTCTCCCGTTTGTTTTCCTTCCTGTGTCTAGTCTCAGTCTGGCTGCTCCTCATCCACTCTTTTTCTCCATTTATGTGTTAGGCATCAGTCTAGCGAGTCAACTCTCATTCTTTGTGCCCCTAGTAGGTAAACAACAAACTACCTTCCCCAAACCTGCTGGGTAACTGCATGTGACAGGGAAGCAACATCTAGTTCTTCACAGAATACCACTGCCAAAGTCTGCTCTGCATAGCCCGTAATTCGGTTTAGTGAGCCAAGGCTTTGAACCATTAGGTCCTGTGTGACTTTTTCCAATGTATATGAGCATTAAGCAAGGCAGGACACTGGCCTCCTCAATGTGCTCTTGCTCCTGACAACAGGCAGTGAAGATGCCAGCAGTAGGGCTTTGGAAGCAGCCTGATCCTCTCTAAGCAAGACTTCAGGGCTGCTGCTGTCAGTTGATGTGGGACATGTCCCAGGGGCTCTCCTCCAAGCACCTCTCTAATAATAGCCTGTTTAACGAAGCGTGTGTTAATTAGTGCCTGGAGGTAATTGTGAGGTGAGACTGAGTACAGTCTTCCTTCCAGTCGACCTGTGCTGATCAGCAGCTGGTATTTTCTTGATCACCCCCTGCTCACCACTGACATGCAGCCTCTGCCCCTCACAGCCCTGCAATACGTAGAATCTTGTGCTCACCTGGACCATTTCATGTGCCTGCAGAGATCAGCTGCTCCTTTTTCAGAAACCATCACCTGCACCAGTACTGCACAGCTCAATGCTGGCAGCTGCTGTTCCTATCCCAGCGCAGGTGCGTTGCTAGGCCAGCGGTCTCTCCTTGGCACAGCTTGCAAGTGCCGTATCGAGCCTGTGCACCCCTGCACAACAGGAAAAGAGGGAGGTGCATAGATAGCTCTAGAGACCAGCAATGGACTACTCAAAGGGCATGGTAACACCTACGCTGTAAATCAGATGCTGCAGCCCAAGTCTAAAAGTTGACACCTGGGTCCAGCTTCTTACTTGGGTGCTCCCCTCGCCTCATTCAGGACCTAACGTGCAGCCCTGGGCTCAGGTGACCTCCATTGAAAGGGAGGAGAAGTGCTTCACGTCCTCCTCCGTGTGCTATTTTCTTCCTCAGTTGCCATCCCCTCTCTCCTGCCCTGGCCTGGGACCAAGCAGAGGACCCTGGGTTTGTCCCCGATTTACCCACTGGACTGGAATTCACTTGAGCCCTGCTCCACACAGCAGCCAGATTAGTTACGTGCAGAAAGCCGCCTACTTAGGCGGTTTAACCTAATTTCCACATCACTGCCTTCCTTTTTCAGCTCAGTGGAGTTGAAAACGCAGGGGGCCCTGCTTCCTATTTCTCTCCAAGTACAGGTCCTCTCCAAGGACCAGAGGGACAGAGAGGAAAAATCCCTTTGGTTCGCACCTGCGGATTAGCAGGAGGCACAGGATGGCCTTGGCCTGGGCTGAGGGTGATGGCTGGGTGCTGCGGGGATAAGGAAGCCCATGGCACTTCCCCAACCCCTCCACCTTTCACTGGCTGCCGCCGCAAGCCCTGGCCCACAAGAAGTGGTTCCCACAGACCTCGCCGTTAAGCCATGGCTCCAAGCTCGACGTGTTCAAGCATAAATGTTGCCACACCGGCAGAAGGCTGCTGTTCCTCAGACCAAGAAGGAACCGGAGTACGCCATGGCTTCGGCCCCTTCGCCAGGTGGGAGCGAGGCTGGCGGGGAGAGCCCTGCCCAGGGGCTTCTCCCACCTCTCCCTCCCCTCCTACACCCGCTCAGCAACCAGGACGCAGCCACTGCCGGCCTTGACCCCGCCATCGCCTCAGGGTGGCGAGCAGGAGCCGGCGGGTGCCGGCGTCGCCGCTCACGGACTTCGAGTGGCGCCGGGGGGCCAAGATGGCGGCGGGGGACGCCGGGTGGGATGAGGAGGTGATCCCTCCCCGTCCCCGCCAGGCGGGGGGCGGAGGGGAGGGCGGTGGCGGCCCGCCCCGGGCGGGAGGAGGGCCCGGAACGGCAGCGGCGGGGAGGAGGCGGGCAGGGCCCCCGGAGCTTCCCCGGCCGCCGCGGCGGGGGACGAGTCCCCCGTTTACCGCGAACGTTAATGCTTTTGTGCGCAAGGGCAGCAGCCGGGGCGGGGGGGGCTAGGGAAAAGGCAGGGGTGGGAGGGGGGCCCTCGGAATCGA
>VZSF01006717.1:956871-1017540 GCA_013398295.1 Chionis minor | reverse complement strand
GGGCGGCGGCGGAGGGCGGCAGCGGCTCCCCGAGCGGGGGGAAGATGCTGCCGGGGTCCATTCAGATCTCCGGGGAGACGCTGTCGGGGGCGGAGATCCGGGACATCTGCGAGAGCCTGCGGGAGAACTCGGTGCGGCTGCTGTCGCTGCGGGGCTGCCAGCTCTCCGAGCGGGACTTCGGGCACGTCTGCCGGGCGGCGGCCGAGTCCCGCTCCCTGGCCCAGCTCAACCTCAACCTGGGCATCGTCTCCAACATCAACCGCGTCAAGCAGCTGGCCGAGGCCCTGAAGACGAACCGCTCCGTCCAGTCCCTCTTGTGAGTACAGCGGGGTGGGGGGGCGTGGGGGTGTGTGACCCGGCCCCCTCCCGGGCGCGGACGGGCCCTTCGGGGGGTCGCAGCTCCGGGCCAGCGCCTGAATTTAAGTCTTGTCGGAGGAAAAACGCCCTTGACGTGTCGGCGGGCAGCCCCTCGCCCTGCACCCGCCGGGAGGGAGCCTCCTCTGCCCCCGACGGCTGGGCACGGCCCTGGCGTTCCCTCCCGGCCCCTCCAGCCTGGGTGTTCCCGGCGGCGGGGGCTGCCCCTGCCCCGCTGGCATCCCCTGCGTCCCCCCATCCCGGCCGGGAGAGGAAGGCCACCCTAGCGGCCAGCTGACCCCCGCAGCAGAGGCTTCCCGGCGCTTTTTCCCCACCTGGGGTTAGGATTTGTCATCCTCCTCATTTCGTCTGCTTCTCCCTCCCCGCTGGGTGAGTTTGCCCCGGGAAGAAGGCTGCTTAGTAATTTTCCCTTTTACCTGCACAGCCTCCATGGGAGTCCCCTGACAGATGCAGGCTTGGCCCTCCTCAACCCTGCTCTCTCCATCCACCCCTCGCTGGTGGCTCTGGATCTAGGAGACTGTATGCTGGGTGATGAAGGCATCAACCTTATCTGTGGGCTCCTGCCGCCTGACGGGGCCAAGTCCGGTAAGCACCAGGGGCCGTGGGCTGCACAATGACCGGTGGAGCTTTCACATAAAGCAGATGCATGCAGCAGTAAATCCTCAGCCCTGGAGGAGGCAGGCTCTATAGTTTGCCTGGGATGAGGAGTTCCTTTCCCCAACTTAAGCAAAGCAGAAAAGCCAAGCAATAGAGGAGCGGTTCCCTTGGGCAGGCATGGTCTTTCTGGCTGACAGTTTGGAGCTCGGGGACCAACAGGTTGCTTCTGGTTCATGACGGGTGTGTTTGAAACTGAAGGAGGGGACAGATTGGACTTCGAATTTATTATTTTGCATTTGCGTGTTGATAATGACTGTACCTAAATATATGGCATGCCCCCACCCAAGCACTTGGGTTTATTGTCAGTATATTGTCCCTGCTTGTGGGTGCACTCTATGAGTTTGTGGTCATAGGGTGGTCATAGCCTTAGCATCATGACTCAGATCTTTACAGGGGGTGATCTTCAGTGATCAGAGGCCAGTGGGCCAGTTAAGCTGAGAGTTGGCACGTGCTGAGGTAACACCACCTCTCTCTCCTGACTTTCAAACTGCTTTCTACCTCCTCTCCCCGGCACCTTCTCCTCTGTGTGCTCACAGTGTCACTGATGCTGTTATCTCAACTGAGCCCCTTACCCGGTGCGGGCTACTGTCCCTGTTATCCTCTCTCCAATCTGCCACCTGGTGCCACCTCCTTTTGGTTAGTCACCTTGCACACTCCTTACTTGTTTCCATTCTGTTTGCTATTTAGGGTAAAAGTGAGACACAGTTTGGGAAAGAAAAAAATGGGACAGTCACAGCATGGGCAAATGAAGGGACACTGCTGAAAGCAGTGAAATACTTCACTGGTCAGTGAGATATATGATGACGGTTGTCAGAGCAAACTAAACCCTTCAGCCTGTTGGAGTGCAGGGGACATGACTCAAAGCTGTCCTGGTTAACTGAACTAGTTCGCCTGAGACTGCTTTGGTGACCCTAAGGATCTGGTTTGGCTTCTCTCTCTTCTCCAGGCCTCAAAGAGCTGACGCTGAGCGCCAACCCAGGCGTCACAAGCAAAGGCTGGGGACGCCTAGCCATTGCAGTGGCTCACAGCTCGCAGCTCCGCGTATTGAACCTGGATTACAACCCCCTAGGTAAGCTGGGGGGCCATGGAGGAGGGGCAGGGGACACTGCACTCCTGCCTCTCAGCGTTTGTGCCATTTGTGCTGGTGGGTGGCTGGGGACTGAGCTCTAAAAGGGCAGCAGAGCCCCAGCAAGACAGCAGTTTCTTGCATAGGTGCCTTCTGATCTGTGGCAGCGCGTTCACCCTGCCAGGTGCCCTCAGGTGTAGGGAAAGCCAGCCTTGCTGCTCGGCATGTGTGACGAGGCCGCATGCCCTGTGGGGAGGTGCAGAAAGGAGGTTATGCCTTGTCCGCTCCACTGCCTTTGTTGTCACGTTTGACCCTCCATGTCTTCTCTGTTCCTGAAGCCCAGGGCAGCAACGCTGGCTTGGTAGATGCAGTATGTCCCTGCACTTCCTCCTTCCTCTTCCTGGTGGAGTAGGGAGGAGGAGGAGGAGAGCCTGGCACTGGTTGCCATAGAAACCAACTCTCTCCAGCTCTGCTGCAAGGTGGTGAGGAGGAGACTAGGCCATGCCTCCCTTAGCATCGGCAGAGCACTCCCCTCCTCATCCCCCTCTGCAAATGGATTCTCCCTGCAGGCTCTGCCCCTCTGACCAGGTACCTCCTGTCGGGCAGGAAAGGCCCCAGGGTGTTACCCAACAGCAGCCTTTTTGTTTTTCCAAGAGAAGGTGTCACTAGCCTGGGAATGTCAGGAGAATGTGCTGGAGTCTTGTCTCTTCACCAGCATCAATCTTTAATGCTCCTGGCACTGCTGCATCCACCCCCAAAAGTCCACCCCCTTTCCAGGGAGGCAGTCTGTCAGCTGTCCCCTGTCCAGCTCCAACCTCCTCCTAGACTGAGGCATTCAGCTCCTTATTTTGTGTCTGGGATGCCTTACAGGGGCTGTTAAAGGCCCTCCCATCCTTGAGTACGAAGGAGATTTGGGAGGATGTAGTTCCTCAGGGAATTAAAACAATTTCACTGTGTTCCTTCATGTTCCCCCTGATAATCAGTGACTGCTCCTGAAACCACAAAATGGTGTGCCTTTGCCTTGTCTTTTTTCTCAGTTTAAGAGCTTTCCCCCCGGCCCCCGCAAGGTAACAAAGATTTGGAGGTTGCCTAATGGCAGAAATACAGAGAGGATGTTTCCAGGAGAGCCCCAGGCCTATGAGGGCATGTGGTGTTACAGGAGAGAAGGCAAGCACTGCTGACAGCCCCGGTTTGCTTCTCTCCCAGGTGACCAGGTAGCAGGGATGCTCGCCGTCGCTGTGGCCTCCAGCCGAACCCTTGAAGTTTTGGACTTGGAGGGAACAGGACTTACCAACCAGTCAGCCCAGGTAAGAGAGCCTACAGTTACTCTGCGGCATCAATGACATCTCAAGGGCATAAGTCTTGGCTGTCTAGAAGCCCTAGGACCTATACCTACCTCCATCCCGTCCCCCTAAGGCCACATGCATCCCCTTCCCTCCCTGCATCCAGGGCTGCCGTTCCTTTCCCCTGGCCCACGGCATCTGCTCACAGGAGGAGCTCGTAAGCCACAGCTCCTAGGGCTCCCGGATCTCCCTCAAGTCAGCAGGGAGAAACACGCGGCTCTATTTGTAGTTTTGTTTTCTTGGAAGAAGTGAGGGGTTGGACTTGCGATTGTGGATCAGAGGTAAAGCCCTGTGGACAGATAGGGTCCAAGATTTGGCAGCGCAGGCTGTCCTCTCAGAGCCCCAGCCTCCAGTGGTAAGAGGGGACTAGCCTGGACACATGGGAGTAACGGGGTGTAGAGGAGTCCCCTCCTCTTTAGATAGAGCCAGGAAATCAGCTCTTCTCACAGAAAGACGGGAAGCCCTCAGGCTCTCAGAAACCTTTGCAAAGGGAGGTCAAAGCCAAGGGAAAGCAGAGGTAAGAAGAGGAGGGCTGGAGTCTGCAGAGAGCTTTGAAGCTTTCTGCTCAGCCTAGCTACTGTTTGTGCCACTTGTCAGCCTGTTTATCTTGCTCTCCACCCAGACCTTGCTGGATATGGTAGAGAATTACCCTACAGCCCTACGGACACTCATCCTGGCAGAGAACAACATTAGTCCTGAGCTGCAGCAGCAGATCTCTGACCTGCTCTCAGAGGGTGAGGAAGAGGAGGAGACAGAAGCTCGTGAAGTCACAGCCAGGGAGAAGAACCCCTGGATCTGCCAGAACAGTAAGAGCTCTGGAACCTGGGCTGGGGGCAGGGACTTACAGGCAGGAATTTGGGTGTCTGGCGTGTTTCCAGTGCCACTGATCTCTCCTGGTGGGGCTGGTGAATGGGGTCTGTCCCTTCTCCCTGTGAACTGGAATCCAGACAGCCTCCAGGCACGACCTCCATTTTAAATAGGGTTGGGCTGAGCTGCATTTGAAAAGGCAGCCTTCAAGGACAATGCAGCTGCTGCAAAGAATGGAAATGGTACCTCAGAGGCGTTTTCCCTGATGCTGCAGGAACAAAATCTTTGTGCAAAGTCTTAAAACTCAAGGACAGGAGCATTAAAGATCTCAGGGGCCTTTGCCAGATATCCTAGCCAAAACTCATGTCATTCCTCACTGTTTCCAGAAGAACCTCCTGCAATCCACACAGCATCAGCTATTCCTGTCACCATCCCAAACACGCGAGGGGTTAGCCAGGTACCACAGCCTGTCTGTGCAGTGGCTTTTAACAGAAAAAAAAAAAGGTATATTATGGAGACAGCAGTAGCTTGTTGGGTATTGTTTGTATATATGATACTGTATATTGTTGTACCTACCTTGTGATCCTGCTGGTTTGGTGTTTAGGGGTTGGGTTGGGTTTTTTTTACCTTTAGTTGTCCTTCCCTTCCTCTCAATTCTCATAGCACACTAGCAACAAGCAAGCACAACCACTGTCTGGGCCTCAAAACATCTGGTTCCTCATTTATTAGAGCCATAAAAATCCCTTACTGACAGCTCTGGCCAAGTTTTGGATCCAGTTTCCAGAAATTGATCCCCAAAACAGAGATCCCACACAGCAGTTCTGAATGTGTAGGACTCTGCATCTGAAGCACACAGGCACTAAAGAGCTCTCCCCTCACATCCAGGAAAAAACAATATTTTTTTCTGTTTGAAAAGGCTTCTTGATGGGAAACTGGTACCCTGCCGAGTTTCTTGCTTGCTCTGTGTGCCCATCCTCCTTGCAGCTGATTCACTTGGTGTGGGGAGAGTCACAGTGTTCCTGGCTGGTGCTCTGTGCTGTCGCAGAGCCAGCAAGCTGCCCTCACCTTCCTGAAGCAGGCAGGGAAGGGCCGCACAAACCCTCCATTCATGCAGCGCAGAAAGTCAGGATTTCCAGGACTCCACTGTCATAGAATGGCTGCTTGCCCGCTGCATTCTCTGCTCTTGGGAAGACACCGCCGCCACCCCATGTGGGTTTGGTTGGCTTGCAGCCTGCCAGCCCGTGCCACCTGGATGCTTTGTAGATGAAAAGGTGCCGTGAGTGCAGATTTCAAGATCTGTGCAGGGCTGGGTGAGGGCACGGCTGAGTCAGCACAACCAGCATCACCTGCGAGCGTGTGCGGGGAGGGTTCAGAGCTGATGTTCCTCATAACAGCCAAGATAACAAATGCAGATCCCCGCCCTGGGCTCGTGCTGCTGTCTCTGCCTTCTCCAGACATCGATCTGTTCTGCTGCGTGGCCTGAGTAGACCTAGTTACTACTTAATCTCACAATCCTCTCAGCAGTTCGCTTCCCACCCTGCAGTGCTCTAATTCTTCATCCTCACCTCTGGAGCTGGAGTAGAGCCCGGCGCTCTCCGGCAGCCCAACCAGTTCACGCTTTTCTCCCTCTCTCGCCACAGATTCCAGCTCCCAGATGGTCCTGATGACGTCAGGTCTCGGTGACAGCCTCTTAGCAGAAACAGAAATGTAGCTGGGCTACCCTGCCTGATTCTGCCGAGAAGAACACCGTGCCCGCTGGGGAAGCGTGCATCCCCCAGCTCCTCTGCCTCCAGCGGGCTGCCCCGGCCGTCTTCTCACATACTTCACGTCCCGTTGATGCCTCCCTCAGCTCTCTGGGCGCCGGAGCCTGGTCCGAGTGAATCTCTACACGTGTCTCTGTGTTGTCACACGCCCCGTCAGCCGCTTGTGATTGTCCAGTCGCTGCATGTGTAGCTCACGCTGCCCTGCCTCCCCACACCCCGCGCCCCCCGCCTCCCCCCCCACGCCCGGCTTGTGCCCGCGGGGCGCAGGCTGTATTTATTCAGATGTGTATAAGAGATGTTCTTTCTATGGCTCGTACCGCTGTCACGATGAGCGTTTTATAAAGGTCACAGACGTGGCGCCACGCGTGGCGGCGTGAGCCTCCGTGACTGCGCCCCGGGTGGCGGAGGCCGGTGGGTGCACGGTGGCGGGAGCTGCGGGGGGCGGGAGCGCCGGCAGGGGGCAGTAGCCCCTCGCCCCGCCGGGCCCTGCCGGGGCGCAGCTCTGCCCCGTGGCCGCCCGAAGGTTCTCCGGAGGGAGCTTTGCTGTCCCCCGGGCCTTCCCTCTGCCCAGGAGGGAGAGGGCTGGGCTGGAGCCCATCCGCAGGGATGTGCCCCTCCGGCGGCAGCGCTGCGGGTTTCACTGCTCAGCCAAGCGCCCCTTGCCGGAGCTAGGCAAGGAAGATCATGTTTCAAGGCCCCTAATGAGGCTGGAAGATTAAATTGTGGCAGCAGCTGCTACTCAAGGGAACACAGAATAAAATCATTAATTATGAGGGCAAAGAAACAAGAAACTCTTCCTGCATTACGCTTGGCACACACCTCGGTCAGAAGGGCACAGGCAGCGTAACTTGGGAGACAGAGGAAATTTCATCGCGGCCCTCTGACCTCTGCAGCACTGTTCAACACAAAAAGGAAACGCTTCCAAACGTCTGTATCGGCACCCTGTAGGAACTCCCCCTCTCTCATGTTTGGAGGGCTTCAACCTCAGTCCTCCCTCCCCACACAAAATACTGATGCTAGAAATTATAGAACTCATGAAATGCAGGCGGGGGGTATGTTACACGTTGCATGTAACTCAGTTTCTGAGATGGAGAACTGATACTCACAGGATTCTGAGAGCTGGGGCTTCAAGGAAACCAACAAATAACAAAAGAATTAGCTACACCTCATCTTATTCTAGATCAGCACATGGAGGTCTTTGCCAAAACACAGATCAGACAAGGACAGCCAGCAAAATACTTGAAACGGGTGAGGCAGAATTTTATGAGTAACACTAAGGCTGCTTACAGCACAAGCAGCTTCATTTCAGAGGTTTTGACAAGCCTAACCTTTATGTAATGTGAAAATTGCCCCCATTGTTTTGTAGTGTTTCTCAAGGTTGCCTGGTTAAATACTCTGCCCCTTTTTTTAAGCCACTGTCAGTTTCCAAGTCTAAAGCAACAGAAATGCTGCTGTGAACAATGGGTGCTGGTCTGTAGCACTGGGTGACCAGTGAATTTACAGCCACCTGGAATGCTTACAGGTGACAGGATTGCTCTCCCAGGGGAGAGTTAACAGGTGGTTCAAGCAGTTTAGCAAACCTGGGAGGTTGTACCATAAGAGGGTGTGCTCCCTAACATGCTCAGGATCTGTTTGGTCCAGGTCTTAACAAACAGAGAGAACACTATAGACACTACTTTTAAAATAGTTTATTTCTGGTCTTAAAATATACATCAGTTTGAAAATTTCAGAAAAAAAACACATTAGTTACAGATTAACAGTCTGGAGTTGGGACACTGAAAGTGGGGTGAGCTCAAGGCCCCAGAGCCAATACCGCTGGAGGTGAGCAGGAGTGCAGAGGGCAGGCCCTGTGCCCACTGGGAGAGGGTTCTGCTCCTCTTGAGGCCACCGCTCCCCCTCAACCTCTGCCAACAGCATAATGCTACAAAGCAGAAGTGTCTGCTGAGGTGCTGGGCACCCCTTTGCCACCCCTCCGTTTCTCCACTGTTTTGCTTTTAAGTCTACCTTGACCAAAAGCAGAGGGAGACTGGCTCTGCCCAGCACCATCAGCTTCAGCGAGAGTGGGTTTTGTCCCCTGACCTGCCTGCCAGGATCCAGAGGGGATGGGGCTGGGCCCCAAGGGGCAATGCCTCCCCCCCTGCCCAAGCAGCTGTGCTGTCCCACAAGCAGGCCACCAGCAGCCTCAGAGCCACAGGAGCTCACTCAGTGAGCATCCAAGCCCAGGTGATGTCTGTGAGGCAGGAGCTGGCAGCTGCTACAGGTGCAAGCCCTCAGCAAGGCTGCAGAAGAAGAGAAGAAATGCAGCAGTGGAGTGGCTGACAAGCGCAAATGCGAGGACTCCACCACCACGTTCAGGACAGGGGAGATGAACTCCCTACAGGCTCAGGGGAGGCTCCCCCTCTCAGCACCAGCTTGTTTGCACAGGTATCAAGCAAAATACTGTAGTGAAATACTGTACTGAGTCCCACCTCCCCGCCAGAGGGTGGCATCCAGCTCCACAACTGTTAGAAGTGGGAAACAAGGCGAGTGCGTAGGCAGCAGCTCTAAGCCAGGGTACACAAACCAACCTACGCGGCCACCAGAGAGGCCTGCAGCTCCCTTTCACAGGCTCTGGAGCCTCCAGGCTTGAGCTGAAGCCCTGGCTGGCCCCAGCTGCGAGCTGCAGGCCCTTTGATGAGACAGGGGTTTTGGGGAGGGGGGCAGGGCCCCCCAGCAGCTCTTGACTGCACATCTTGCTGTAAGCGTATGAATGGAAGCTCCCTCCTGGACAGGGGGCTGCTCTCCTACAGCCCAGTGAAGAGCCCTCATTGAGTAGGGTGGGAGGACAACACAAACCCAACTCAAAAAACAGATAGCAGGTGGGGTGTGAGGGGGACACAGCCCAGGAAACCAGGCTATTCTCTGCCTCACACCCCTGGGAGGGGGAGCCAAGAAACACCAGACGGACATGGGCACAGGACGAAATTAAAACAGGACGCCTGGGCTTTGTAAGCCCTCAAAAAAATACCTACATCTACAGACCTCTCCCCTTCCCTCCCCCCCAACAAGACACTGAGCACACAAGACTGCGAAGAAAAGTCACACATTATCACGCTACACTAGGAAAAATGTGCAGAGAGGCCCTACCCAGAAGGGGAGGCCCCAGAGCCAGCCTGGAGCTCCCCGGAGAAGGGGGCGTGCGAGGAGACCCTGGCAAAGGGCTGCTGCCGAGCCATGAGGTAGTGTGTCTACAGGGAGCAGCTCCTCAGCACGCTGCCCTCGCATCCCCACTGGCCCTGCACCGAGCCCTGCCCAGAAAAGCCCAGTAGCGTCCTTCGTGCCTTGCTCACCTGGGGCAAGACTTTGTTCTCCAGTCTGGAGGGGTTTCTGCAGGCTGGAAGTCAGGATCAGAGAGAAGCACAGCTCTGAGAGCTGTGCCTACTCAACACACCCTCAACGCAGGCATTGGACCGGCTGCCAACGGCTGTGTCTATTTATGCAGGGCGGGGAGAAAGAAAAAACAATACACCCCAAAACCAAAGGCTTGGAAAGAAGAAAGAAGCCCACCCAAGAGCAAAGCATCAGCACCGTTCAAACAAAACAACAGTACAGAGAGCGGGGGAAGAGGTGCGAGGGAGGAGACACGCAAACACAAACCCCAGCGCCCAGCAGGCAGCGCCTCCCCGAACCCCCTCAGCAGACAGCACCAGCCACAGCACCAGCATCCGTGCGTTGCCTCAGCCCGGGCCGGGTGCTGAGCCTGACGCAGGAGCCAAGCAATGGGGACCTGCAGAGGCAGATTCTGGAGAACCACCCAGAGAGCAGCTGAGGAAAACAAAACGCAGCAGGAAAATGAGACACCGGCAATCCCAGTGCATCCCCAAGGGCCCACAGCCATCCGCTGGGAGAGTCCTTGTGCCTCACTCAGGGCCCCTGCGGGCTCCCAGGGAATCAGACACCACCACAGAGGCACTCTGCCCTGTTGGCACAAGTTAAGAGAGAGCGCAGAGCGGCTGTGGGCAACCAGTATAAGAGCACCCAGGGCCTCAGGTACCTTAGTGGGAAGGGGGAAGGAAGATGCAAGCGTAAAGAGGCACAGGCACCAGGATGAGGGTACCAAGAACGAGCTCTGGTACAGGCACCAGTGTGAGGCTGTGAAGAGAGCTGTGAGAGTGCTGGGGCAGTGGGTGTGCTTCTGCACACTGTGTGTGCTACTACTGTGGGTCTGAGGTGCCAGGGAAGGGAGACCTCAGCTCTTCCAGGTAGCAAAAGAAGAGAATAAATATAAAATTTCAGAGCAGAGCCCCTCCCAGGAGGAGGGTAGTGAGGGAGGTGGACAGATGGAGGCAGCCCGTAGCTCTAAAGCATGTGGCTGCTTCGTGCTGTGCCTCAGCTGAGAAGGTTGCCCTGCTCCTGGGCTTGTGTCAGACTGTCCTTGCGATGTAAGTGGTGGACCCCCATCCTCTTGGGGCTGCGGTGTGGCCGACTGAAGGGAGGTTTGACCCTGCCTTCTCCACCCTCCTCTTGGGCACCTCCTTGACTGCTCTCCCTGCTTCCCTGGAGTAACATTTCTCTCTCCTCAGCTGGGCTCTCACGCAAGGCAAGGTCCACATAGTCCTTGTGCTTCTCTGGTGAGGGGCTTCCAGGCTCAGCAGTGCCTTCACCGCTTCCCTGCAACAGCTTCTGGGCTTCATCCTGGGAGAAATCTGTACCATAGTCTGAGGAGAAATGGCTCCTGCGGGCCCTGGACTCAGTGCTGTCTGTGTCCACACTTGAGTCCCGGCTCACAGTCCAGCTGCAGCTCTGCGCAGACTCCTCACCATCCGAGTAAGCTGAGGCTGCCCTACCCAGCTCCTGCATGGAGCGGCTGAACCTCTTCTGGAGCTCAGGGGCCGTGTCACGGCTGAAGGCCGTGCGGTTCATCAGCACCCGCTCTGAGGTGGGGGGTGCCTTGTCCACAAACATACGCTGCCAGTTGGCCAGCAGGTCCTCCTCAGAGCTGGCAGAGCTGGCAAAGGCGCTCGGGATTTGGGGAGGGCTACTGAATGGGCTGCTCTGGGAAGAGCCGTGAGCTCTGGCTGCTTTGGGGGACCGCTGACAGGAACAGCTGGAGGCTGAACGGCGCCCTTCTGAACCAGGGCTGTTGGGGAGCGTCTGGTGCCTGTCGCAGCTCTCATCTTCGCTCTGTACCAGGCTGAGGGAGATGGCCTGGCGCGTAGCATACGTACAATTGGGCAGGGGGCTGTTCTTTGGGATCCTTACCTTGTCCTCAGAGAACTCAATCACTTTGCGCCCAGGGTATATAGGATGGGGAGGTGAGGGCGTAGGGTATGGGCTTAGCTTCTCAAAGGCAGGCACCTCCTCTGGCACGCTTTCCACACTGCTCTGCGGCTTGCAGCCACCATTCTGCTGTTTCCCTGCATCTCCTCCCTCCTTCCTCATCTGCCCTGCACTGTTGCAGGCATCAGGAGGGGCTCCACTCATATCCACATGCACAAAGACATCCTCAGCCATGGGACAGCTGCCACTGCTAGACTTGGCTGAATTCAGAACCAGAGATTCTGGCTTCTCCAAGACTCTGGCAATGACTGAGGTGGGCACAACATCAGATGGAGCCAATGTGTGGGTTGCTTCTTGACCAGGGCCTGAGGACTCCTGAGTGCTGTGCAAATGCTTATTGACCATGTCCTGGAGCTCATAGGGAAGCTAGGGAGAAGGAAAAGGACATTAGAAGGGGTCTGCCATGCAAGCCATTAAGTTCCAAATAATCTGTCCTTTCCAACCAACCTTCACGTGTACTTTGTACTCCTTATCTTGACCCTAATATTCTCCTATGGTGCCTTGAGGAAGGCATCCCTTTCAAAGCAAACCTGCCCCCATATGAGGGACTAACAAGCTGCTCTAGCTGTCACACCAGCCGTGTTTCTAGGCCATGGTTCACAGGCCCCAGTTTGCAAAGAGAACAAGAAAAGACAGCGCATGGGCTCAGTCTCCCATGCCTGTGAGCACAGAGACACGGTCCAGCCAGCGCATGCTAGGAAGGGGTCTATTGATCTGTGGAAAATCAGCCGGTGGTTGCACTGAAGTGACTCAACAGCCCCCAGAGCTGGGATCCGCAGTGCTCCCCGAATGTGGTAATTGCAGCCATGCCACCTTGGCAGCCTGCCCACAGATCAGGATCGATGCGTTCTCTTGTTCCCACCAACTCCACCACCTCATCCCACTTCCTCACTCTCTCCATTTCAGGGAGGCAAATACAGTGTTTATTACCAAAGCTGCAGGACTGGGGTCTCAACAGGGAGTAAGCGCTGCTCCTTGCCAAGCAAATTGGCACTACTGCTCTCCCCATCACCCTGCCAAGCTACCCTCACCTTGGTCACCACAGCCACGCAGAGCATGAAGTGGAGAGCAGAGCTCCACAAGCCACTCCAGTAGCACAGCAAGGTCTGTCCCATCACAGCCAGACAGAAACTGTGTCCAAAGCTGGGGACACAGGGCACACTGCATGACAACAGCTGGCTTTGAGGCAGGCTGTCTGCACAGCTGCTCAGCACCAACCCCCCTCCAGTGGCAGCCAGTGCTCTGCGGGACAGAATTCAAAGCTCCAGGGAGGGGAGACAGCTGGGAAGCAGGTCAAGGTTACCCCAGCAGTAACTGATACACTGACCTCAAGAGTGCTAATTTGAGACACAATGGGGGAGGGAGAGGATGACATATTGGTCACCTGCTAAGTTAAAAAAGACAAGCACATGGTTTTACTGAGAGGAACATAAGAAGGGATGGAGACTAGGGGTACAGCATAGAGAAAGCTGGGGTAACGGCCTGAACGATACTTCCAGCTGAAGAAATGATGCCACTAATGTGAAAGGCCTAAACTCTTGCCTTAGCTCATCCTGAGGGCAGGATGAGCTGAACAGACCGCGCAAGGGGGAGTATGAGTTGGTACGAACTTCTCCCATTCAAGAGGCCTAAAAGACACCCTGAAAGCTGCCTCCCATATTTCTCCTCAGATTAAGAAGTGAAGTAGGGCCAGACTACTGTTGCTTGACTCCTTATCAGGCAGCGTGGCCCTTCCATGTGGCCAGGTGAGGAAGGGAAGAGGACAGAGCAGGGTAAGAGAGCGGTCTGTCCTCCAGCCAGCTCCCATCAGACACCCAGCAGGCTATCAAATTCAAGGTTATTGTGCTTTTTATAACAGCTCCTGGCTGAGCTGTGAAATGGAGCTGGCATGAAAGAAGAGCTGGCAGAGGCTCTGTGCTGCCTTCTCAGTGGGAGTGGGAGCAGGAGCCCCTCCCCACACCTCTATCTGAGGCTGAGGGATGAGAGGCCAATAGCCCTGTAGAGAAAGTAAGATGCAGGCAGAGATCATGAGCCCTCTTCCCCATCTCAGCAGGACTGCTACTCACATCAGCAAACTTGTGGTTCCTGAAGTGGGACTTGTTACACTTGAGCAGCTGTACCGCAAGGTTACAGTCCTGTCGATAGCGTTCCTGCAAGAAAAAGGGCACAGGTGTGCAACAGTGTCAGACTGGCGCAATCTCTTATCCGAAAAGGTGCCACCTGATCAGATGCTGCTTGAACAGAAGCACAAGGATGCATCTGATGAATCGCTTATGAGGGTACCTGCCATTCCCTCCTCTCCACACCTCTGTGTTATTTTCTTACAACTCAGCCAAGGCGTCCCTTCCAACTCCAGCCCGTGCTCCATGTATATGCTCTGGCAGTATATGAACCCCCTTCACCCTCTGGGGATTTTAACATTCTCCAAAAGTCCCACCAGATTTGCTCTCCCATCCCAGAGCTCTCAGACATGCATGAAGACACTGCCTGATGTCAGGCATTTTGCAAGCAGAGAGATGGGAGGGAGCTGAGAGCAGTTAATAGAAACAAGCACCGGATCCAGAAACTTGTGTATTAATGGTGCAGAAAACGCATCAGCTCCCTCCCAGCTCTACAGTAAATGATCACTCCATTGGTACAGCCTGGACTCAGCTCAAACCCTAAGCTCAAAAGAGCAAGTACATCAAACCTGAAGATCAGTTCTTCTTTGTGCAACCCCTATTTTCTGTTGGTCCCTACTGTTGTGTGCAGCTCTTGCACTTTCGTACACACTGAAGTCATTCACGTGCTCCTTTACACTAATGACTTTGAACAAGAGGAAAAGCCCACACCTCACACCGTTCCTCAGCCATATGCACACTGACACTTAGTATCATAGAACCGTTTTGGATCGAAGAGACCTTTAACATGATCAAGTCCAACCATTAACCTAGCACTGTCAAGTTACCACTAAATCATGTCCCTCAGCACTACATCTAGATGCCTTTTAAATACCTCTAGGGATGCTGACTCAACCACTTCCCTGGACAGTCTGTTTCAGTGCTTGGCACCCCTTTCTGTGAAGAAATTTTTCCCAATATCCAATCTAAACCTCCCCTGACGTAACTTGAGGACATTTCCTCCTGTCCAAGCTTTCCTCCCAAGCTTGCTACTTGGAAGAAGACACTGACACCCACCTCACTACAACTTCCTTTCAGGTAGTTGTAGAGAGCGAGAAGGTCACCCCTCAACCTCCTTTTCTCCAGACTAAACAACCCCAGTTCCCTCAGCTGCTCCTCATAAGACTTGTCCTCCAGACCCCTCACCAGCTTCATTGCCCTTCTATGAACACACTCCAGTATCTCAACGTGCCTCCTGTAGTGAGGGGTTCAAAAATGAACACAGTATTGAAGGTGTGGCCTCACCAATGCTGAGTACAGAGGTACAATCCCTCCCCTAGTCCTGCTGGCCACACTGTTTCTAGTACAAGCCAGGACCTTCTTGGCCACCTGGGCACACTGCTGGCTCATTTTCAACCAGCTGTTGACCAACACCCCCCCCAGACCCTTCTCTGCCAGGCAGCTTTCCAGTCTCACTTCCCCAAGCCTGTAGTGCTACGTGTTGTGGTTGTGACCCAAGTGCAGAACCCAGCACTTGGCCTTGTTGAACCTCATGCAATTGGCCTTGGCCCATCAATCTGGCCTGTCCAGATTCCTCTGTAGAGAAATCCTACCCTCAAGCAAATCAACACTCCCGCCTAACTTGATGTCGTTTCCAAACTTAGTGAGGATGACTTACATTGAGTAACACTGAAGGTGACTTACATTGAGTTCCTCCAGCTTATTGATGGTGGTTTTGGCATCAAGCAATTTATTAGTGAGCTCTACAATCTCCCAGTCCAGCGTCTTGCGGTCCATTTCTGCCTTTTTAATCTGGGATGCAAGAACACCAGGTGTGAATCTCTCCAGCACAGAAGAATCTGGCTTCACCACCCACCTCATCCCAAGCATAGCACAATGACATGTTCAGCTAGGATACAAAAACTTCCAGACAGACAGACAAGGGGGATACCCTGGATCTTTACCAAGGACGGGACTCCAAAGGCCAAACGGAGCCAGCCTCTCTGCTTGTTACAGAGACAACAGGTTGAGTTTGAACCTCCTTAATGCACTATCTCTTCTTGCAGCACAACCATGTTTCCTCTCTGCCCTGGTTCACATCGTGCCTGGTGGAAAGCTAGTGGTTTTGAGCAGTCAATCCCATCCTGCCACTGGCAGCAAAGACTTCTGAACTTCTAATACCCCGCTCTCTTCTCCGGGGCAACAGAACGAGGATATGGCCCATAAAGATCCTGCAGTCAATGCTGAATGGGCAAAAGGCTTGTTTGGCAGGAAGAGGGCACCATCTTGAAAGAGTTTAAGCCTTGGTTCTAGCAAGAAAAAGGACCTGTGTAGCTTCATCTGGAGCTCAGTTAATGCCCTCCCTAAGGCTGGGAATCTTGTCTTTTCAAACTTCCTAACAGTTCAGGTACAGGGCCAAGAGAGACCCAGATGTAACAGCAGAGAGTGGCAACAGCTCACTCTCTGGCAACAGAGAGTGACTCAAGCCACCCCCTTTTTGCTAAGTTTTCCAACACTGCCCAAGGGTGCTCTGAGGCTGTGACCACCAGGGCCCAGCTATGCATCAATGGTATAGCACAGCAGCACACAAGGGCGAAGGGGAGGACAACGCCTCCCACATATGCAGTCTCTTCAGGCACCAGCACAATGAATATTAACCCAAGAAATTCAAGTGCTAGAACCAAAAAAATCTCATCCTGGACCACATGGAGGCAATCAGCACATCAGCTGTTCCACTTGCCTGCTCACTGCCCACAAGGGGAAGGAAAGGGAGCAAACGAGGCTCACAGCCATCCATATCTTGAGCAGTGCCACAGCTTATGGGCACCACTTCCCAGCACACCATGCTCCAGCTGGCTCAGAGTCAAATACTCTTAAGATGGAGCACTGCAAGCTAGGACCTGCTGCATCTGCGGGCAGCTGCTGGATACCAGGTGAGCCCTTGGCTGGACGAGGGCTGGGGCCCCTCCATCTGGGATGGTGCATGTGGGATTGACAATGAAACCAACAGGCTGAGACACGTAAAGAGGAAAAAGAAAAAACACACAAACGAAAAGACGCAACTGCAAAAATCCAGCTTTGGCTGAGAGAGGCCTGAGAGGTGAGTGCGCCCAGCGTGTGCCAGCGGCAGCGTGGGAAGGAGAAAGAGAGAAAGAGGGAGAGAAAAGAAACAGCCATGAGTGTTATGAATGCACACAACAGACATACACGCACATTGGGTCTGCTCTGACTGCCCCCACCCTCCCAGGATGACCACCCCAAGACTGGCTGACACAACCGTGGCCTTTTGAGAGGGACTGAAGCAACATGACGGAATACCATGCAATTATGTTGTGGGGAACCAAAGCTCATGTGCATAACCAAGTAGGGGCTCAGTAAATCAAAAAAATAGTTCATGACACCAGCCAGAATGGGGAGTAGATGGTCATGGCCAGAATCTCACCCCTCACCCACTGCCACATTCTGCTCTGTAAAGCCAGGGCCCCTTCCTCCCTCTGGTCCTAACACCCAGGTCTCTTCCACCTCCCCTCTGTGGTGATTTAATAGGGCACTTACCAGGGCATGCAGCTTCTCCTCCAGGTCTTGGTTGGTTCTCTGGGAAGCAGTGTAGCTGTTCTGCAACCTACAGAAACAAAATATACATTGGAATGGATCTCATGCATCTACTCAAGTCCCCTTCATAGCTGCCAAGCAAACCACCAACTCCACAGCTCTAGAAAGCTTGGTATTCACTGAGACAACCAGGCATATTAACTATGCCTCACCCCTGCCATGTAACAGCCTTCACACCTTAAGTTACTGGAGGCAAGATGAGGTTCGCTGGGTGAAAGGATCTTACAGGGGAGGGTGTGAATGACTTTGGAGGACTCTTCTGAGCTACATCATGTACAGCCACATGACCAGTGACTAGATTTTTAACTGAGGTACTTTTCAGGTAAAGTGGTGATTTTCTTGAAGCCACCTGTGGCTCCTTTTGCACATGCAGGGTAACCATCCAACCTGGATCCTGTCTTATATCCAACAGATGAAGAATTCTCTGTTGTTGTCATCAGCTCATCGTGCTGGAAGCACTCCTACACTATACCCTGAAGGAAGTAATGGCTGCAAAGCCTTTAACTCCCCTACAGTCAAGTGGTGCATCTTTCTGAGGATGCTGCGTGCCTTTGACTTACACAACAGGGCATAGCCTGCTCACACCAGTTGAGGGAGTCCTTGGTGGGAAGGATCTGTCTAGCTCCGTCCTTTGTTTTCTTTTCCATACCTACGAAATTTGTCCTTGAATTTCTCCAGCTCCTCACGGTTCTGGCCCAGCTCCATCTCCAGGTAGTCCTGACCTGACTCCAGCTCCCTCTCCATTGCCTCCATTTTGTTAGTCACATATGTCAGCCGTCGGCGCAGCTCCTCATTCTCATGCTGGAGTAGCCTGGGGCACACAGAAAAAGGTACCACTGAGTGCACAAGGGGTACTCCACATCAGTACCCCCACCCCGCTGCCCTGCCCTAAGGCCCAGGGCCCCAGAAAGTCAGGAACTGAACTGTCAGGAGACTCCAGCACACACAGCAAGAGGTGCATCATTGTCAGGAAAGGGAGACTCAAACTCTCTTGGAGCAGGGGCAAAAAAGCACATGCCAGCCGTGGCTCCCAGCTCCCTCTCGGGTTACAGTGCCAGGCTAAAGCCTGCTAGCCAGATGAGCTGTGCAGCTCCAGTGTCCCTCACCGGTGAACGAAACCCACTCAATAATTTATCCCAGTCCAGGTTAGAACAGTTGAAAGCAAAAAGAGTAAAATAATTTTCTCCTCCCCTGAAACTGTTCAAAAGCCCTCACACCTTTAATACACGGTGGAAAGAAGACTCCATACAGCCTTAAGCCCAGAAGCAGAGGTGAAGTGCCTGTACAGATGTGATCACAGCTGCCAGTCAACCCCATTCCAACACAAACTGCTCTGTTCCTGCCCAGCCAAGACATGCCTGGTGGTCAGAAGGATTTCCTGTTGTTTTTCATTCCTTTGTACTCAGTTGCTCAGAGAAACCCAGAAGCACAGCTTCTCTCCAGCAGTGCAAGCTTGCTCCTCACTATGGCTTGGAGCTCAGTGCTAGCAACTGTCTGTGCCCCACATCACCACCAGCAAAGGGCTCAGCTCTCGCCCTCAGTCAGCAGCAGGCCTCTGTGTATTGCTTCTGGTGGCTTACACCAAAACAGAGGCAATAACAATAAGGGTTAAAAAAGGCACTCTTCTATCCACCTGTATTAAAGGCTTCATCTACTTTCTTTCACACCCACCAGCTCCTCTGCCTGCACCTGGTACTGGGGGTCTATGTTCCCTCTCCAGGAAAGAGACATGCAAGGCAGAGGTTGGCAAGGCACAGACTAAAGCTCTGCCCACATGGCCTCAGGAAGATTGAAGATCTGAGAGGAGCCTGCAGGGCCAGTCAGCTTCGCTGTGCAGGTGGCACAGGCAGGATGTGAGGAATCAGCACCTACACAGTTGCAGTATGACAGGCATGAAAGGGGAGCAGGACACTTACTTCATCCTTTCTGCATCCGTCAAGGGTTCCTGCACAGGGAAGAAAAGAGCTGTGAGATTCTTTCAGAGGAGGAGTTGGTTTCTCACACTGTCTTAAAGGGCAGAGTCTTCGTTGCTAGACCCTACCTGTGATTCTTTTTCACCTGCTCTGACAGGTCATGTTAGGCAAGCTTAGAGCTGCTAGGATCTGTACACACTGCTCAGCTGCCTGATACCAAGACAGACTATGTGTTCTGGATCAGGGTAGAAGAGCTAGACTAGAAACCACCACACAAGTCAGGTAACTTTAGTTTCCCACAGTGCAATCTCAGCATCTCTTGTTACATCACCACCTTAGCTTGTGTTTCAGCTTCCTCCACACCCACAGTTAGCAGGTAGTAGGAATCTCACAGGCCAGCACACATTGAGGATCAAATTGTCACCACAGCAATCACAACACCCTTGAAGCCCCACAAAAATAATGAGAGAGAATCATTTGGGAGCTGAAAAATATGTTTACCATTTACACCACCCAGACTGCGCTGTGAAAAGGGCTTCTTTCTGCAGACCTGAAACCAGCCACTGTAACTATTCTGGGGTAGAAGAAGAAATACCAGAGGTCAGAAAAGCCTGTCAAAGAAATTAACATTCTGGGCAAGACCCCCAGAGATGACTGGAGCAGGGACCTGCAGAACACAGCACAGTGACAAGAGCACACGGCTCAGCTATTCTCACTTCCTTTGCACTCTCCGTGTTAACCCATGAGGTGGCTGCTGCCTGCCAGCACAGCTAGGAGAGAATTAATTAACACCAGAAGCAACAGTATTTTCTGTGAAAGCCCAAGACTGTGACCATTCTCATAAAGTCCAAGCTGCCCAGGGACTATTTTTGGTGCTTGGTACCAACAGCACTGTACTAAGACAAAGTGCTACCACACTTCAGATTGTCAATTAAGTGTCACAGCCAGCGCCGTGCTGAGAGTCCATGCCACAGAAAGTTGTGGATGAGGTTGCAGAGCTGCTAACAATGTTACAGAACGGAAACCATCCTAGTCCTGACCCTAAGACATCATGGGGCTGCTTCCTTCAACAATTCACGCTTCAAAAGCGTGGTCCTTACCACCTGCACACATCATCCTAACATCCCTAAAGTCAAAGAAAGCATCAGTCCATTCTTTTATTTTCTTACACCCTGACCCCATATGGAAATTGGTTAATTCATCCAGAATCATCTAGCAACTGCCTCCCCTACCCCAACAAATACACACACAGCAGGTGCTAGTGACCATGCAAAGGGGATAATGCAATTCCTATTAAAACAAGGCAATGGCCACAGAGCAAGCTGGAAAAAAGGGAAGGTTTACAAAGACCTGAAACAGCCATCATAGAAAGATCCAGTACCCCAGGACAGCCAGACACAGGGTGCACACAAATCAACGGGAGTATCCCAACACCTCCCGACACCAGAGCTGCCTGCCTCCTGCACACACCTGCTGCCCTGCAGCCTGGAGGGCCTCCAACCTGCAAACACCTGGGAAGTCTGCAGTGGGGCCAACAGCACCAACTCCTGCCTTCCTAACTCCTGGGGCCAAAGGGGAGCTGGCTCCTCCCAGGAAGATATACCCAACTTGGAGCACAGTCATGAGTAGCACCCACAAGAGAGCAGCTTCTGGTGATTAAGCACCCACAACATGAGGTCTGTGGGCCTTCTCTTGCTCTCCCCACCGGCATTAAAGACTAAATGAGATCCAGGTGGGGGCTTTGGCTTTTGTGAGAGCCCTGTCTGTGAGCCAGTGGCCCTGGCACCTACCTTGTTTAGTGCCAGGCTGAAGGAATGGGAGGATCTAGATGGGGCAGGCCCCTCCTCCCGACTCCAGCGTGTTGGAGTGGAGAAGGATCCTTTCTCCGGGTAGTTCGGCTCCACTGCACGCTTCTGCCCAAGTTTAGCACACAGTTGGTATGGCTGTAATAGCCGTGAACAGGGACTGCTTTCATCCCTTCTGCCCTCTGCACTGCTTTTCGATGAAGACAGTGAGTGCTGCTGCTCAGAGGATGTCCCTGCCAGCCCCAGGTCTGCCAGCTGCTGCAGCTCATACTGACACAGATCTACTACCCTTCTCTCCAAGGAAAGGAGTTTTTCCTTACTGTCCTTCCTCCCAAGGACGGGTTTCTTTCTTAGTCTGGAAGCTCTCTCAGCTTCCTCAGCACACTTTCTCTGGCAGGAAGCCATTCCAAGCCCCTCACATTTCTTTTCTGCTTTTCTTCTGCTTGGGCAGGGGGATCTTTCAGTTGCACGCTTGGGTTTGTCCTTTTGCAGGTGACTTTCCCCTTGGCCTTCTGGAACAGAGCTTCTGGAGAAAAGGGGAAAATTCTGGTCTTGTTCTGCTCCCCTCGTCTCTCCCAGTGAGCGCAAGCGGATGGGTCTCAACACCCGCTGGGTAATCTCATCCAGGAATTTGGAGAATTGCAGTTTTTCCTCTGTGATCTTCCCCCTGCGCTTGACCGAGTCAGCGGCACTGCTGCTGCTGTGCTCCAGTGAGCACGTCTCCCTGCGGCCAAGGCAGAGCTGGGGATCACTGTACTTGCGTGAGCCACGGCCACGGGAAAGCGTCTCTACTGAGCGGGACTTGCGTAAGTTCTCAGGGCCTGTCATGTTGGTCTGCTTCAGGATCCCTTTGAGAGGCAGGTGTGTAGAGGAGACCCGAAACTTCCTTGGTGTCAGGACTTCAGGAGGCTCTTTAAACATAAGCGAGCGTTCCAGGCTTCTGCTCTTGAATGAGCAAGTGGGATGGCGTCTTTCATCTCCAGACACCACAACTGTCTCCATGCTACGGCTCACAAATTTGCTGAGGTGCCCATGACTGCGGTTTGGGCACTGCTTCCCACTGCGCTGCCCCATCTTCCCACCATGTGGAAGTGCTGGCGAGACAGTTTGCTTCTTGATGTTAAACTCTGCTCTGCACCCTGCCACTTCCTTCTCACTGCTGGACTCCAGGGACCATGATGATGAGAAGTTCAGGTTGCAAACCTCAAACCTCTCTGCCTGCTTGAGCTGGCCTGCCTTGGTGTAACTAAACCCTGTTTGCTGCTGCAATGGTGTTAAGCCCTTTGCCACCCGGCAAGTCGTTACCTGACTCTGCTCGGCCAAGATCACTCCGTCCTGGTCGTCACGAATGATGGGTACCTCATGGCGGACCTCGCGATGCTGCGGGGGTGCCTTGCGGTAAGGCTTCTTTGATGGAGCTGTGCTCGACATCCTCCCACCTGCGTGGCTCCGAAAGCGGGTTACCTACCAACAGCAGAAAGTGCACAGAAGAGAGAGTCACAGATGCTCCATCGAACCCTAGAAGTGACCCAGCAGGAATTCGGCTTCCCTGGAGTCCCAAGGAGGTCCCCATGCAGAGTGCTAATAGAGCAGGGAAAGGATGTGGCCACAAGCCTTGAGCAGCAGCTGCAGGAGAGGGAGCAAAGTAAGAGGTAGCTGTGTCCTTCTCCCAGCCAGTGAGAGCAGAGGGTTGGCACATCCTCTCCCCCCCTCTACACACGTTCACTCACGTAGTTTGTGTGTGTCTGGATTATATATAGAAAACGAGAACAGACCTCACAGCAGCATATTGATTAGGCTCTTTAGGAAAGGCCTTTTCCAATATGGAAACTGCAAGCCTTACAGGCAGCAGTGACAGCTGAAGCAGTAGTTATTGATCATGTGCTGCCACTGTCAGCAGGGACTATGTGGGAGGAGACTCCAGCCATTAAAGAGCCCAAACCCAGAAGTTTTTAGCTTACACTGGAACCCCAATGGAGCAGACCACAGGAAGGGGGTACCATACCATTACACCTGCTCACTCTGTCAGAAAAGACAAAGACCACCCCCATGTCACAGGTAGCATCAATTTAGGGAGCAATGCCATTGACCTTGGTACCTAAGGCCAGGTTTTGCAACATGCAGCAGTACCACTAGTGGAAAGACCAGATTAGTCCCTTTACCCCAGCCGTGCTGGGCAGGATCCTTCCTGCTGCAGGAACAGTGGCAGCACAAGAGCAAAAAATGGGGTTGAAGGAAAGCAGCTATCCTGTACATATGGAATAATCTCCTTCCTTTCCACCACTTTGGGACTGCAGTGGAGGGCAGGAAGACTTCTCAGGCAGCCAGGATTTCAGCCACCCTATTGTACACAGACAAGAAGTCTCAGAGATGCCGAGTCCCTGCAGAGCCCAATACCAGACTTTCCCCAATGACAACACATGCATCGTTCATAGTCCCCCTATATATGGGGTAGGCACCCACTTTTCATTTCCCTTTCCTTTGCTGGATCCCAACACTCATCAAGCCTAGCATTTCTGCAATCATCAGCGCCTGACCTGCAGCACTTCAAAGTGCAGGACCTGCCTCAACTCAGATCACCGTCTCCCCTCTTCTATCGGCAGGGTCATTTGACTCCCATTCACATACCTTCAAGGCAGTCAATGAATACCACTGGGCCAGTGACCCAGCAGAATTAATTTGCTTTGTGTTTTGGCCAGTGGAGTTTTACATGTCAAGCATCTAAATGGAGCTCCAAGAATTCTCTCCAATTCTTATCGACTCTTGACTAGCTGCTTCATCTTGACACTTAGACTGAGACCGCTGGGAGAACTGGCAAGTGTGAGGTGTCTGCACCAAGCACAGAGTGGTTCCAAGTCACAACAGGCTTTACGCTTCACAGGAACGTTTGCAAGCTGTCCTCCACACTGCTAAAAACACAATCTCACAAAATTTTTTCATGCCTTTCCACAGACATGAACGACTTCCTACGACTAATCTGTAAATCTCCACCATCAGAATGCTGGAAACTCTCCCTTGCTGCAGTCATTCCCTCAAGGTTCCTTCTCCTAAAAAGGCTCAAGTAGATGAAGAGATCTCTAATACTTTAGAAAAATCACATTCAGCATACCAAATGCACTTTCCACCGCATCCCCAAGCAAAACAGATGGGTCTGACTTGCTGGCAAGACATCTCTCTTCAAAGAGGAATGCTGAAATCCTGACCAGAAGCAGGTTTGTCAACACCCCACCATCAAACAGGTGATCTAGGGGACTCTTCTGTCAATTCCTGCCAGACTAAGGACAGGAGATGAGCACGGAGATATCCCAAGTTGAAATCACAATCATTTCTCTAGCCCACAAGGACTTGAGCACTTACCAGCCTGGGCTCAAATTCGAAGCCTCATGAAGCAGGGACACTCACTCAGATGCCCTGAAGAAGAGAAACAAATAGCTTAGCATCCATCAAAACAGCTAGTTTGAAATCTCACCCCATAAATACGTAAGGAATGGGGAATGTTTATAACCAAGGACAATTGGATGGGCATCTCACTCCAGATACCTGCCCCAATCCACATCAGATCTTCTGAAAGTAAATTAAATTAGCTTAGGATAGCTAGGCCACATAGTCCAGCAAAAGCTGGAAAGGCACCTGGCAAGAACATGTCCAAGGCACTCGGGCAACTGGGGCCACACAAACTCAAAATGCATGAAGCAATAGCTTCAAAGAACCTTGGTTTCAGGAAGGACTAAACAAACCTCCTGTGAAATGGGACCCTCCCAACTAATCTTCCCCGCTACTGCAGCGGGATGCTAACTGTGAAGACTTCAGTACAGAAGCTTGCTAATGCTAAAAATTACCTCACTCATCCTTTTAAGTCAGTGCTTCTCACCTACAAATAAGCTGGCATTTATCAGACTCTTTTTTGAGCCAAAACATTACATCCTTGTGCCTACAGCTGTGATAACCCGCACTTCCACAAAAGAGGAAGGAAAGCTGCTCCCTGACTTCCAGCAAGCAGCACGCCACGCTCCACCTTGCTGCTAACAGGCTTTTGTACAATAGTGTCCAGCCAACCAGGGATACAACAAAAGTTCAGAGACCACCTTCCTCTGTTCAAAGCCCCAGGTACCCACCACTACATGAAGAGAATTGGGTTGATCTGGGAGCCAGCTGTAAAGGCGTACCTCTGTGGACATCACTTTGCCACTGGCATGAGAGAGGCTGCAGTGGAGCCTTCCCTTCTCTGATGCACTTCTGCTGTTGTGCTGCTTTTTCCCTGCTAATGGCACCAAGCCCCAGGAGGCGGGACAGGAGTGCAGGTTGTGGAGCATGGAGTACATACATGGGGAGAGTCAGATTGAAGGTGAATGGAACAGGCAGGCAACCAGGACCATGCAAACTCAAGCTTTGCCAAAACAAACTGAAGAGTTGCCCTAGTGCTGGCCCTGCCCCAATAAGCTGTCAGGCCCCTTTCCTTATAATGCTGTAGTCGGGTCTCAACTAGCACAGGAAAAAAACATCTTCACAACAGCATAACTGCTCTGCAGGGCAAAGCTGTAAAGTACAGGGGGAGAAAGAGAAGGAGAAGGAGAATGTGCATCTCCAGGAAGGACCGGGCCAGCATAGTTTGAATCTGCTTTTCCATCAACTCCCAGCATGAGCTGGTTCAGCATCAAGGCAAAACCACCAGCCACACGGGCTGACAGACAAGCAGAGGCTTCCAGTAACAGCTGCACCCATGGGTCCACGCATGTTTCCATTGCAGAGGCGCTCAGAACAAACACGCCAGGACCTCCCTGTCTCTCAGCACACAGTTCCCTCAGGCTGAAACAGGACTGTCCTGCTTCCTACCCACAACTATGCTACCTGCCATTTCATCCCCACCTATCTGGAAAAGATACCGAGATTTGAAACCTACCCTCATGGTTTGAGAATTTCCAGTGACAAATACTCACAGTGCCTCCAGGCAACATTTCCTCAAACAAGGACTTACAGATCCAAAGTGACGACGTGTCCAAACATTTCTGGCCGCTTGTCTCCGAATCAGCTTTCCCCTGTCAGCATCCAGCAGCATCTGGCCAACAGTTCCTGAAACATGAGAAAGGAAACTTGGTGTCAGTCACCTATTAGCACAACATGGAAACAGCCAGGCACGCGCAGAGCAACCCACGGCCAGGTGCCAGGGCAGGAGCAAACTGCTGCACCATCAGGCTACTATCTAATGCCAGGATCCTGCAATGAAGTGAAAAAAGCTCCTTGTCTTCACCATGTCCCAGAAAAGGAAGGTCTTTTAATGGTCTCTCCACTGAACAGGATGCCTGTGCAGACCAGTAACTGACCTCTGAAAGGCAGCTGTTTTTCTAGATGGCTCCAGGGGTCACTGCTTCTCCATCTGCACTCCTGTCCAACACCAGGAATCCAGTCTCTATCATTCTGCCCCAGCCACCCTGCCACACCAACCTAATTTTGTGTGGCAGACTTCCCTGCACAGAACAGCACAGTTAAGCCCTCCTTGCCTACAATACCTGGGCATCCTTTGCTGCCACACAGATAGAATCCCAAGGTGGCTCAATTCACTACACCTCTGTTCTAAGACGAGCAGATACGCTCTGCAGAATAGATGGACCTTGTGCTCCTAAGCAGAAACGGATATAGGTAATATCCAGAAATAGAAGGCGGCACTAATTCTGCTCACCACGCTATTCTCAAGCCTCTCTCTGAAGGAGCTTGCAGTCATGTCCACATTCTGACTACCCTGTAGAAACTCAGCTTTAGCCTGGAGCTACAGCAGGAGGCAGCTCTTCAGCTCTTCTAATTAGCACTGTAACACAAGAGGAAACTTAACCTCCTGGTCCCTTTTATCTGCCCTTTCTATCTCTCATCAGTAACATTCCTTAACACTTACAGCCCTCTTCCTAGCAGGCTATCGTCTGCAGTAGCTCCAATTCTACTGTCTTCTAGCTACCACCTTCTGTAGTTCCAGTCTCATTTCTAAGCTCACTGACAGTTACCACTTCACTGGAATGGCTCATTGAGGGCCATGAGGCTTGGACTCACGTTGATCAGCTTCAGCCACAGTCACCTCTTCCAGGCAGACATGAACACACAAAGGGTCAGAAGACTACAGTGGAAACCTAACAATTTTCTTTGTTAATGCAAAAAGCTGAGGATTCCTCTATATCCTACAAAGACAAAACACACACAACCTCTCTCCTCTTCAGAGTGAGGGAGTGCCGTGACAGTGACTTAGTGCAGCTACACAGGCAGTATACAAGCTTGACTCTAGCTGTTTTTACCAGAGAGCACCCCTCAGTGTAAAATCCACCCTCTCCGCTTGCAGAGTAGCTATGTTCTCTGTGTGATCTGAGAAAGGCAAAACGTTTACCACACATCAGAAACAGAATGTGATCTAGTACAGAACTGCTTAGACTATTCTGTGCAGGGCCCACAGAACTAACAGCCACTTGGCACGCATACAAAACCACACCACCACCCATTCTGTTAGCATCACTTTGTCTCCAGTAACAAGAACGAAATCCATAACGTACAAAAAAAAGGCCAAAAATGAACCCTTTGGACAAAAGGTGAAAGCACTAAAGGAAAAAAAGTGACATCTGTAGACACATACTGTCTTCCTGATACTTGTCAAGTCCCTTGAGGCCTGAGGCAGCTAATACTTTACTTTGGTTCCAGGATACACAGAGTTTCTGCCTGCTTGTTGCAGCCAAACATTCCCCGCAAAGGGGCAGAGAACTTGCAGGGTTTTCCTCATCATCACCTTCTCTTGTGTTGCCTTTTCCGACCCTATAAAACAGACAGCTTACCAGTGTTCAGGCTCAGCATTCTCCCTTTCTGAACAGAAATATGGTGATTATGCTGTAGAAAAAGTTTCTTATTTCAGGTGTTGTCATCTTTCCAGCCTTTTCCTTTTAAAAGCAGCGTTCCTTTAAGCTTGCTCTTTATTCCAAAAGATAAACTTGTATGACAGGAAAATACATTCCATAACACAGTCACAGCCACATTTGTTTCTGCAACACTGCAGAAACACTCATTGGCTGTCACCAAGTCCGAGTACTCCAAAACATCTCCAAACACAATACTCAGTGTAAAAAAAATACTGCTGTTGCTCTCCTCTGACACATATATGATGTGGCGCCACAGCTAATCAAGAATTTTCACCCTGTTTGGGCCAATCTATACTCTGAATGCATATCCAATACAGGCCATGGGCACATGCTGCTTTAGGAGGCAACGATGTCTCTTTACTCCCATAATGGGAAGCAAAAACATGAGAGACTTGCTCAGTTGCCTTCTGGTGCTGATGGGTAGAGGCAACCTTAGCCTCTACGGGTCTCAATCCAGACTATGTGAGAAGCTGCTGCAGTAAACCTGATCAAGACAACTAACCAGCGAGATGGACGATGCAATAACTGCATCAAGAGGTCTTGTCCAGGGCAGAAGAACAACCGGTGTGAAGTTAAAAGCAGCATCTCTAGACTCCTGGTGCCAAGTACAATGAAAAAGGACCACAAGGTTACTAGAGAATGCTTTAACATTTAATGAGAGAGATCTTTTCATTCAGAGAAGGCATCTCAATTAAAAATACATTCTGATCCCTTCTGCTGCTGGCTACTTTGAGGCTCATTTTAAAATAAAAGGATGACCGCTCCCAGTACAGAAACTTGCATCTCAGTTCTGCTTGTACAGTAATGCTCACGATTCAGATCTGAGTAATAGCATTATAGTGACTCTTGGATTAAAATTGAGTTTCAGGAGGATTATTGCTCATTCTTGCTTTTCCATACCAATTAACCTCAACTGTTAGGCAGAAACCTCTGTTCCCTGCACGGGAACAATTCCAAGAGCTATCAAGAAAAAGGGATCAGGCTAGCTATTGAACAACAGGCCATGTAACAAGCCCTACTTATCACCTAACATATTTCCAAAGAAAATTAAATCCCTAGACTCTAAGTCTTACATAGTTCTTGTTGAATGTAAATACCACCGGACGTATCATGTGTCTGTCATACCCACTGCAACATGTGGAAGCCTCTTAAAAGTAATCAGAATTGTACTTTCCTTACAGTCACACTCCCTTCTTCCACAATACAAATACTCCAGTCCCTCTAATTCAGTTGCACTCCATATCCTTAAGTATAACTTTTATTATCTACTCTCTTTGCTGTGTTAAGAGTAGCTTAGCTTCCCTAACCCCTTCATAAAAGCCAGGACAGATCAGCACTGCCCAGGAAACACTAACATCACTAACACGTAACTGGAATAGAACACAACAGCTGATTAACATCTGAACAGGAACAGGACAGGAAGCAAAGGACCCAAATCCAATACCCAGAAGGAATGTTAATGGAGAATAAAAATACCCAGGGGAGATTTTGACCAGGAAATGAATGCTAGCTTTCCAATGCATGTAAAAGCATAGAACCATCTTTAATGGCTACACCTGAAATTGCACAAGAACCATCTCGGCAAAAGGTCATTTGCCCAAGTTACCTTTAGCACTGACAGCTACATCAGGGGCTAACGACAGCTTCTCATGCAGAAACGCTGACACACCAGAAGCCTGTTTAGTTTGTTCAGTGGTTCCATTAGGTTGATCTCCTTAGTTTGTTCAGTGATCCTTTCAACTCTCACAAGGTGGTTTAGGCTGCAAAATTCCAGAGCCTCTTCATCTTTGCATCTTGGGTTTCATGTCCTTCCCCACTTCTTACTTGTATTCTTTTAAGATATTTCATGGGAAGACTTTTGTAGGCTGTTTCTCAGATATTTAAAGAGATGTCTACCAGGCCATTAGAAAACAACACATGAAGACAAGGAGAACACTCAAAAATTTCTGAAAATAACTGTCTGGGCCCTGCTAGAAAAAGCAAATCTTGATACTCTAACAACACATATCTGTCAAAACACTGGTAGATCATGAAGGAAGTTTGGGAACCATGGCCTTAAACTTTCTGAAGCACAAGCTAGGGAACGGCTACAGCAAGCAAACATTTGAAGAAAAGTGAAAGAGGGGGCAGGCAAACATTTCTGTAGAAAATCAACATGGAGGAATCCCCTACCCAGACCTCTGTCAGCTCCTGCGCTACGTAGGAGTGGAAGAAAAGAAGAAGAAGAAAAAAAATCATACATTACTTGCCCAGAGCATAAGATCAAAAGGCATTTAATTAGGACAAGCTAGGAACAGCTTAAATTCTACAACCACTGTGAAATGGACTCAGCCCCGTAAGTATTCCCGAAGTCTCACTCAACCCTCAGCAATTAATATCAGCAGTCCTCTTGTTTCAGACTGTGCTTTCAGAAGTTCTAGGAAAACTACAGTCTCCAGGCCCTCAGTGCCAGGGGCTGAATGTCACTAAGCCATCCGTCCAGCAGAGAACACAGCGATGCTAGAGAATGTTCCATTACTGCAACCTATATACTTGCCTTAATATGCTCTCCAAAACATCCCCTCTATAAGTTGCAGTGATGCACAGATGGCTAACACAATATGTGGTATCTACATAGCCGGACAATGGAGCAGACCACATTATTTGCATTATTTACAGAGGACAGATGGACAAGTTGTCGCAGTGACCCAGCCCACAGAGCATCTGCAATGTTGAGGAGGCATTAAGTCCAGTCTTGATGCTTGCAGGTGTTGACAAAAGCAAATTTCAAGAACTGAAATGGCTGTTTACAACAGCCAGCTTTATACCGAAATGCTATCACTACAACTGCACCTGTGGAGTAACTCATGTGCCAGTTTTGTTCCCATAGAGCCTTCACCTGCAAGCAGAAAACACAAGATGTATTGACTAGAGTTATCCTTTTCAACAAGAAAGAGAACTGGCATCTGCAGTACTTACAGAGTAACTTCTTCTTTGGCCATGAGTTTTGTATGTGTGGAAATCAACATACATACTGAGGCAAGACAGTGACTAGGAAACAGCAAAGTTGGGCGAAATTTCTCACAAGCTCTGCCTAGCTGTAGAAAAGTCCAGCTCAAACCTGCTCAGCCTTCCAAATCTTTTGAAATATTAAACATTCATGAAAGTTTTGAGATGCTGTTTTTGCAGCATACACAGCACACTAACCAGGTCTGCGGGCACTGTTATTGGCAGGCTGAGGAGGAGCCTTAAGATAACATTCTGGGCATCTCACACCTGTATTAGACAAGAAAAAGCCTGATTTATAAGGAGGAGTAATCTGCTTTAATTGAATACTATGGTTAAGAATGACAAGTTGTACTAAGTTGTACTAAGTTGTACAAAGACTTGCAATGATCAGTTTGCCCATCCTCCACCAACACGCACCAGAAGAGGCTCTTTCATTCCACAGTCACATGGCTGCAGCCAAATACGACACACTGTTCAGCAAGTAATAAAAAGGATCAGCTTTTTCCCCAAGGTCTTGTCTACATATACACTGTACTAAATTAAATTGACTTAGAAAATAATGTAAAGCGGTATAACCCTCCTGGGTAAATGTTCTTAATTCAGTTTAAGAGCACTTTGCATTGAATCAACTAAAGTTAAATAGATTGATACAAGAGGCAAACTAAATTAAGGATGCCTATACAAGAATGCTGCACTAATACAATCACAGCTGTTTCTAATCTGATTAAGTTAAATCAGTACAACTTCTCTGCAATGGCAAAATCCTTACCAATATTGAAGTTACCCCTTTTTTGCCCTTTTCTGCTTCCAAAGAAGGTTTTGCTGGCATTTGTGTTTGATTTTTTTCTTCCAAAAAAACCCAGAGTGGTGCATCTGTCTTTAACTCAATATAAGCTAACCACACCACACAAGGTATATTAAGCCATTAAAGGCATTGACATTTATATGATGTGAAAGTCTCACTACTCCTATGCCAACTAAACATCATAATAATGCTCAGTCCAGCATGACATAACATTTTCTCTGCTCTCCCCAAGGAAAATGGGAAGGGTGATCACAAATACTTGCACTGTACCCTGCTTTCTATACACCCACTCAGTTTTTGCCTGCTGCTGTCCAACATACCTGGAGCAGTTCAGACACTGGGAAGGACACGTTCCCCACTCTCTCATTCCTGAGGGCATGGCTCACCAACAGCTTATCTGAGTGTGGAGTTAGAGCATGTTATCTAACTGCCCGCAGGCATGGTCTTACTACTGCCCCTCTTCCATCAAAATATGAAGTTCTCTTGCTAACTGTGGGGTAAGCACATACACAGAACAAGTCTGAGGTCAAAGACCTGATGTGCTATGAATCCACACTCTAAAATCACCTCTCACCTCCCTAGTTCCCGCAGCATTTTCCCCTTGAGACATATTTGTCAAAATTAAATTCCAGCAATTCCAAAGTTACTGGGTTCTTTTTTCATTTCTCATTCAAAATTATCTGAACTGTTCCTCCTGACTATCAAAATTTAATTTATCTTAATCCTTTTGGTACTCTCATCTCTACCTGCTTCTTCAATCAGGTCTCTTCGAGCTCACTCCAACCTTCCTCACATCTACTCCAGCAACACAACCATCACCCTTCTCATCACTGCTGCTGTCTACTGCCATCTCTGAGCTACCATTATACAGAACTTCCTCTTCAGTGCAACAAGTTTTCCATGTTCAGTACAGGAAGACAATAGCGAGAATACTCTCGGAGCCACTTGCAGAGAACTAAATCCCTCACTGGCCTTCAGAAACCACACTGTGCCACAACTCTGAACAACATGGTGAGCTGTCACTTCTGCTGACAGCAGCCGTTAAATCAACCAGAGTTCTAAGCTCATTTAATTACTTTTTTTAAGAGCTATTTTGAAGCCCTGGTCACATGGCAACATGGGCTGTAGGTACACACAACAGTTCAGTTGCTAAGGGAACCACACTTCCACATTTTCTATTTTACAAGATTTAAATTTCAACTCTCAAAGGGCTGCGGGCACATTTTCGCAATAAACTGATTGTTCTTGACTCTCAGATTCACACTAGTAGCTTCTGGCAATTATAAGGTTACGTGGCCCCACACCAACTCTAGGATTCATGCTCACCATATATACATGCAATGAGAAAGGCAGGAGCAATTTCCATCCCATAAGTAAATAAATTGAGGCACTAGGAGAAAAAATCCACAGTTCTATGCACTGGTTTTGCATTAAATTTCATATAAAAGAAAAATAGCCCCAGCCCTTATAAGAAAGGAACTACAGGAAAAGTCAGCAAGACACAGCCTTATTTCTCACACCTAAAATAGGAGTGGATCTGGGATAGAAAAGAGAAGGAAAATGTGCATGAGCTAAACACCTACCTGACAGCAATTGGGCTGAATAGCCTGCAATTCTTTATAAGTACAAATAAAGCAGCAACCCTGATCCAGTAGTAGGAGAACAATATTTGTACTATACCCAATTCTCTCTGCTGCTGGGGTTTAATCGCAGAAAGAATCATTTTGGTTCAATTAGCTTTTCCCTAGCAGATGGTCAGATGTGAGAGGCAGAGAATGGTACAGGCTTAACTGTTGGCTGATTGTGCAGCTGCATCTGTAGCTGAACAGTTAAACACGTCCAGGAGTCCAGCTGTAGTTTGCATGACACAGTCCATCTCTGCCATTAGCCAAATGTCAGCTTCCTCTTTCTCCAGATTATATATCAGGCAGAGGCACTACCCAAAGGCAGGCAAACAACGAATACGCAGTTTCACCACCATCCCCTTTCTTAGACAAAACCCTCAAACCTTAATCAACTGAAAGTCCCTCTTTCTTTGGTGACAGAAGCACATTCAGAAGCATTGCCATGGAAACTTGAGCCATCCTCCGTGCTATTCATCAGAGAAGATCTTCTAGCACAGAAATATTTTATGATCTCTACAGTACTGAATACAGACAGCAGACAGTATAATGAAGTAAAATTACAGGCTCTGGCATTATGTGAGGATAGCAGTGGGTCATTCTTCAACCACGCCACCTGATCATCACTTCACCTACGACAAACAATAGCTCATTATAAGCTGGCAGGGAAAAGCAGCACAGCACTGCGAGAAACAGAAGTGGTGTTAGAGGGACAAACCTATCCAGCCAAAGGGAGAAGAGGGGAGAAAGCGGTTCACAGCCTCTTCCCAAAGCCGATCACATCCTACCACTCTCACTTCCCAGAGGTTATGAGTGATGCTGCTACCAACTCCTCTGCAACAGGTACAAATGCCTCCCCTTAACCCAAGTCACAGCCATTGCCTACTCTGGAGAGCACTTCAAGTATTCCCCACCGACTTCCACTCAGCCTCTGCACCCAGGCGTGATGTGGAGTGTTAGAGCTACACACTAGCAGTAGTCGTCTCAACAGGCCACAAAGGCAGAACAAGGAAAGGAGACCGCTTTCAAAAACATGCTTTGGGCCTAGCAGGTTCAGAGCCTGAGCCAAGGGCAGGAACAGACACAAAACTTGTCTCAACTCTGTAAACAATAGAGCAGCATCATTCCTGAAGCAGAATGTAACCCTGGAGCATCTTCTCTCTTTTTTGTGGTGTGGTCCTCTAGTTAATCTGCCTCAGTTTGCCTCACTTGGTGTTTTGTTTTGGGGTTTTTTTAAGCTTTTTTTTTGTTTTTTTAATGATTCTCTTAATCTTCAGCACCACTGAAATGCTGAGAGATTTTATTCTGAGAGTTCAGTCATAGAAATACAACACGGTTTAATCCAGCTTAGGAAAAACAAACAGATCCACCCACCCGTCTTTCATTGGTGACCTGTATAAAGCACGCAACTGGCTATGGCTCTTTGCTCCCCATTCACCTGGGCTCCAGTCAATCCCTTTAACAGCAGGATCCTAACTAAAGCAGAAGGAACCCACACCTCACACACAGGCTGTGTTTGACTGCCAGTCACCAGCAGTCACAGGCTGCACTGTTTGTCTTCTGTATATGCTGCATTGTACCTCCTAGGTTCACCTTCCTCCCCTAGGGGGGATAACCACAGATGCCCCACCTGAGACCAAGCAGGGTTGCTTCAGCTCTTCCCGCAGACACAACCCCTCCTCAGAGCAGAATCAGAGCTCTCATCAACTATCTCCTTCCCTTTTTATCATCGTTGCTAGCACCACTTTTGTTCTTCAGCTGGAGCTAATGATGAGCATAAATTGTCCCAAGGGGCAATTGCAGCAAAGGCCCAGCACTTTAGTTTCACCACAAGGTCAGCTTGTCCAGACTAGCACTACATACCCTGCCTGGCATTGCTCTTGTAAAACTGAAATGCTTGGTCTTTACCACCACTATCCTTTGGGATAGCATAAGTCCATTAATTATTCTGAGGTTAAGGAAAAAAAAAACCCTCTCGTCGTTAGCAGTGAAGACAAGCTCTTCGCCTCCACAGGGCTCCTCCCTGTAGACCCCCATGTAAGTAAGCTCTATGCAGCTCTTCAGAGAGCAAGCTGGGAATGAGAGGTAGTTGAGCTGCAAGTGAAGACACCTATCTTTAAAGGGGCTCTTACTGACAGCAGAGATGATCATCCCCAAATATCCTAAAGAAAGCAAGCCATCATGTTTCAGGTACCCTTTTTTTTTTTCTTCTCCTCTTCCCCCGCCCCAGTCAAGCGTCAGACTAGCCTGCTCAAAGAGCTGGCAGCTCACTGCTCATCTAAGGGCAAAGACCATGGACAAATGCCAGCGTATTGCCAGGCAGATGTTACAAAGATAAGATGTTTGTCCAGTGCTGACTGCAGGCTGTTCGCTCATGCCTTCAGCTTCATGCAGCTGCATGAGCTCTGCTCTACAGAGTCTGTGACTCTGGACTAAGGAATGTCTCAACTGGAGAAACACCACATCTGCTGCTGGCTCAAGGTGCCCCAGGATCACACTAATTCCCAGTTTTACTGTCCAGTCGTAGCCCTGCTTTCTGCTCCCTGTTCCACCAGGGGGAGATCTAGCTACTTGGTGAGGGTTACTGCTCTAGCCAGAGAAGCACATCTGCCCTGGCAGAGATGTTTGGGACTGGGCACCAAAGCACAGAGATCTGGATTCCTACACAATCCTGAAGGTCATCAGGGAAGCCAAAAACAAGGAACTAGTCACTTTCTCTCCACAACACATTAAAACTCACTGACAAGAAAGCAAAAGGCCAAGAAACAGCTTTTCTTTCTCCTTAGCCAATGTTACAACCGTTGCTTTCTGGCTCCCTTCCTGACAATCTGAAAGTGATAGCAGAAGCAGTATTTAATCCTAAACAAGACCTCCATTTTTGTAGCCGTAGCCTATATTGCATGACAAGCTGAAATGACCAATGATTATACACGCTTAAATGTTCTATCAATAACATTCCTCATAACCCATTTCTAGACCTATATTTTGCTACACCTCATGTTCCCACAGGGCATATTGTTCAGTTTGGCACTGCAGAACGGAGGAAGGAAAATGAAGATTCAGGCAACACACTTTCTTGTCAACACCCTAGCCCTAAAAGTCAGGTATGGAGTCAGTGGCAATTAGTTTGAAATAAAATGCACAGTTAACATGAAATCAAGAGAGAAGAGAGCCCAATGTGAATCATTTCCAACTGTTTCATAAGGGTAAGAGTCTTTTGCAACAAGTAAGGTACCTCTAACCACCTATCATTGAGATACTGCTTTGAAAAGTGATACATTCTTCTGAAGAGAGGGTGCCATGGACCAGTCTGGTAACAGTAGCTCTGCAGCAACTGACCCGGAGACTCTAGCAACAGCTGAAAAGCAGAAACCCTGTTACGAAGCCAGAGTACTTTTGAGAGCCAGTTCCTTCATGCCTACTACTGTCTAAGGATGGCAGTAGGAAGGTCTTCTGTAGAAGACTAACTTTAATATGGAAATGACTGGCAGGTCACAAAATGTCAGGCAACTAGAAATTGCTAGAAGGGAAGCCGCAAGTCCCAAAGATCAAAGCAAACTAGGTAATGAAGGGAACAGCCCTAGGCTTACCCACGACACAGATGATGCCCTGTTCTTCTTTTCACAAGCCTTGCCCTTGGGCTGCCCATACCGACACTGCCAAAAGGGATCACGTTTCCCTGTCCCAGGCAAATGAAAGACTTACATAAGAGGACAAGGATGGTTTGCTTGATAGGGGCATAGAAAACTAGTGACCATTTCTTGCAGACATCACATCAAGGATTTCAAAATAATGCATTTGCATCCTGATCTGCCATCCCTCACCAAACTTCCAGCCCTCATCTCCTGAGGCACCAGCCAGAAAAAAAGCAAGCTTTTCCAGAAGCCGGAGCAGTTCATTTGCAGCGCATACGTGTAAGAACATTTACCCACCGACTGGGGGAAGCACTCCTGCCCAGGTTAAATCCCAGAGCCATTCCATCTCCAGGCAGACATCTCATGCACAGTTTGTACTGAGCAGAGCTCGATGGCACGAGCCGCTCAATCATCTACAGATTGCCAAGAGCACACAGGCTGCAGGGAGGACGAGCCAACCTTAATTGGCCTTATCAGTGTAAATTAAACCCTACAACACACCCAAGCAAACAGCCAGTTCCTTTGGAGGAGTAGGCATGAGTTATTTTGCTGCAGCTATAAAGGAAACATTGCTGCTAGGACATGCCCCTGGAGTGACTGTGCCGCTCAGCTCTCCCGCTGCATTCCTGGGGTTGTTTAGCATGGACTCAGCTCCAGCCACAAGCAAGAAGTCTGAACCCTGAATGCCATCTGCAAATACAGCCAGACTCCACCTCCTGCATGCCTGCAGGCCACCAGGTGTGGCCAGGAATGGCACAAGCTACAAGCTAAACACACCTTTGATGTGGAGCTGAAAGCATGTAGCCAGGGGGCATGAACAGCACGCCGCCAGACGCCTTGCTGACTCCCAGTGCAGGAATGTGGCTGCAACCACAGGCCAAGGAAGGCAAACACATTGCATTCCTCACCAGGCAGGGAAGGAAAACAAGCAGCAAGCCCACACACCCACCATGCTGACACCCGCACGCTCCCCATGCATGCCAGCCCTGCCACTGCCAGGATCCCAACAACAGCTTCAGCCTGAGTTCTCCAGGCAGCTTTGGGAAAGTCCTCCAGTTCTCCAGGCAGCTTCTCAAGCCATGGGACAAGAGAAACAGACCAAGGCAGGAGAGTCATCAACTGGGCACACAAGCCACAGGGAGAAGAAGAGCTGCCACAAGGGCTGGGGAGTAACCACGTTCCAGGGCAGGAACAGAGAGGTCTATGCAGTAGCCTGGGAAGGGAATTTCCCTGTTTCTTCCTATAAGACAAGGGACAAACATAACACTGAGCCTTGTTGAACTAAGGGGGCGTAGCTGAACAGGAAGCTGACTGGCCATCAAGGGTGCTTGGAAGGACCCAGGCCTTTTTCCATCCCCAGGAAACCACTCTACCTTAAGTCAAGCAGCTTCTCTGAGATGCAGGTACCTCTTCGTGACCCAAAAATCCTTTTGTAAACACTGTCCCCCCCGCGCACAGAAACAGACCTGATCTTCATTGTATTATTATTCTCCCTCTACAGCACTGACACCTGGTCACTTACATGATCAAGAGATAAGACACTCAATGTACAAAACCCCAAGTCGTCAGGTAACCTCTTGTCTCGGAACCTCACTGTTTTAGAGTCACAAGTAGACTCTTTGCTCTAGTCAGGAAAAGACACTACTCCTCCTTCATGCAGCACTGCTGCAAATCCCAAAGCTTTCCAAAGAATGCATGGTTTCCAAACACAAAGTTACACTAAAGGGAGAAAGATGAGGCTGCATCAAGAAGTGAAGCTGTCAGGAGTGTTCTCAAGTCCACCAGAGGAAGGATGTATTCTGACCTCCATGTTCTGAATCTGCATTTATTTTGTGTAATACAATTAAACATCAACCCACTCCTAAAAACCCATTGCCCAGTGCTAAGGGTCAACTGTGAGACTTAACAGCCAGTGTTGCCTCAATGCCAAGCAGGAAAGCCAATGCTCTAATGAGCACTGCAGCAAGAATACATCCCAATATCCCAAAGGCTGCCAAAAAGTGCTTCTATTTGCTGTGCTTCACTCCTAAACTTCAGCAAAGCACAGGGATGTCAGAAAGGAGCAGGATTTCATAGGCAAAAATGACAGAAACTATTTAACACAAGTGGATATGGGAGAATATATGTACCCTTCTAATTTCCAAGTAGCAAAGAGCACACACACAGAGGGAGCCCTGTGCTCCCACTGCACGAAACAGTGTCAGCAAATTCAAAGAACTGAAGGGTTGAAACACTGTAACCTCTGGGGAACCTGGAAGGGGAAAGGTCAATGTAGCCACAAGCTCCAGAAACATGTTGATGCACCTAACAAGCTGCCGGAGCCGGGATGGTTTACAAGGCTGTGGCCCAGCTGGTCCACACCCCACATGTGCATTTCAAGGCCCTCACTGAGGGGAATGGTCTGGTATTAGGTAACAAGAACAGACCAGCTGAAGTCCATTAGACTCTCCCATGTCCATATAAAATTCAAGGCCCCAAGCTACCTACCTATTCACTTCCAAGCCAGTAAGGTAGGCTGCTTCCAGTACTTGGAAGAAAGAAGCCTGAAAGGCCAGATTTACCAATAGATTTATATCCAAAGATATAAATAGAAGCCTGGCAGGATTTACAAAAGCACCCAAACAGATTAGGTGTCTAAATCACCGCGTGCAGGAGAAAGGGCTTCTCCGCTTCTAACCACTCCATACCTCTCCAACCCCAGCCACCACAAGAAAACCCATTTCAGAGAGGACGGAAGCCCCTGCTGCTCTGCAGGTTGCCAAGGGCCATCCCTGTGCAATCCACTTCGATGGTGACGGCACCCAAACTCCCACAAGTCTCAACAGTGCAACCTGCAATGGCTGCAGCTCTCGCAGAATGTAGGTCTGCCTGTTTCCCAGAATAGGAGCTGCCTCTTCAGCCTCTCCTCTCCCTTCCCCCACTACATCTTTATTTTTCATAGACTTAATACTGTTTCAAGGCACAACCCTCATCCTGCCACCGGTGGGCGGGTGAGTGGGGGAAAGGGGCCCTTTATAATTGTAGTGTTGCAATCTGCCAGCCCGGCCAGGCAGCCTGTTCCCGCCTGCACTGTATTAAATACCTTATAACTGATTACACCCCCATGGGGCATGATTAGCAGTCTTCAGAGAACAAAGTCTACTTTCACAAGAATAAGAACAGACACGTACTGCTAACCTACTACACAGCTGGGCAGGTGAGGAAACAGGGAAAAAAGGAGGGGGGGGGGGAAGAGTTAACTGTACTGCTAACTCTATTCTTTCCTTCCCTGCCCTATCCCAGCGTCTCCGAGTTGAAATTTCCACTGCCCTGAATTGTTCCCTTCAGACATACCCCAGAAGATTCAGGTAACATAAGCTCATAAACAAACTGCTGCTTGTGGAAGTCGGGCAAAGTCCTAACCTGGACAGGTAAGGCCTTAAGGCAAGCAGATTGAGCTTTGCTCTAGGTGACAGCAATTCCTTCACACCAGTTCCCAGGAAAAGGGAAGGGTGAATTCCAACAGCAGCATCAAAAACAAGGCAAAGGAGGGAAAGCTCGAAATACGATCACATACCCACGCCCCTCTCTAACCTCTGTATATATCTGGAAAGTCTATATAAATAAGAGCAAAGCATCTAATTCAATCTGGAGGTTAAAAGCTCTCCAGAATCAGGTGATTTTTTTTCTTGTGGGAGAGAGGAGGCAGCAAACAGGAGGAAAGCCCTCACCATCTGAGATAGATAACAGGGATCCCCAAACATACACAGTCCATATGCGCTTCCACAACAAAGAACCAGCCTGATGGAAACTTAGCCAATCTGACATGAAATGACCTACAACTCATTAACAGGTGCCTTCCAAATCTCAAATGCCCACACAAACAGCCACAAACATTATTTGGTGCTAACTGGCCTCCATCTCAGCAAAGCACAAAGAATCAGACAGACTGTACAGCCCTTCACCAAAAGGAATAAGAAAAATGGAAGCAACTTCTAGGCTCAAATAAGCCTAGGACGAATCCTTCTCCCTACTCTGCCCAAACCTATGACAGCAGAAAGCAGAGCAGGCAGCTCCAGGAAAATAGTCTTGTTTCAGACCTGTTGGCCTGTGCAGCAGCTTCAACAAAATCTTAAGAACCCTTCTAACTGTGTCATTTTGGAAATAAGTCACCTGCTTTACCCAGAGCCCCCTGGCTTTTCTGGTGGCCCCATGGATGCTAATGGTACCGTCTGGAAGCACTTGTGTTCAGATGATGCATCTAGAAGTGGGCATCTTGCTGAGACATTCCACCCAGATTCTTACCCAACCCACCCAAGAAGGGATTTGTTGATGGAGACACCAATCCAGCTAAAAATGATCTACTTCTAACTAGCTGCTTTACTCAGCAGCTGATCCTTCAGCCAGCACATAGGAGGTATCTGAACTGTACTGACTAGTCTCATTTGTACAGCAAAATCTGCATAACTCTTTATTACAGAAAGATCTGAAGGCACAAACTGACTTCAGGCTCTCATGTACTCGGCATTGGTGTAAAAGCATCAATACATTTCAGAGTTATCAAACAGACAGTGCTTCCAGGGTTTGGGCAAATGAGAGGTTTCAACATAAAGACAAGTTAGTCATTAAATCCTGGAGGTAATTTAAATTATTGTAGCCAGCACAAAAATAGTTTTACTTTGGGAGTTGAAGTTGCAAAGCTGTAATAAATCCAAGCAACACCGTAAAACTTTTTATAAAAGCTGAAAACTAGTTATGAAGCCCCAGATGGCCTTGTATATAATTTGATTCTGCTACCACAGGCTAGCAAAAGGGAAATGACTCTTCACACTGAAAAAAAAAAAAAAAGACCCAAGAACTCAATCATCCTTCAGCTCCTAGGAGACAGAAGTAGCCTGCTTACATTTTGTGTGTACATATATATGTAAAATATAAAGAAATAATAAATATATAAATAAAAGTTTAAAAAACCCACACAACTAACAATGTGGGGGTTAGTTTGTTCAATCCTCCACCATTCCAAGTAGCTATCAGGCATCTGAGCTCGAACTGAAGCACTGCAATCCAATGCTGTCCCAGGCTGCTGTACCCTCACAGCTACCCTCCACCCATACCCAGAGTAAATTGCCTTCCACTGCAGAAAAGCACTCCTGCTATTCTGATACCGGCATTCACCACCAAGGCAAGAGACCCTAATTTAGCCCCACACAGGCCTTCTGCAAACTGCTAATCCCCAATACACAGCTGTTTTTCAAATGCACAGGCATGAGCAAACCGTAAACGATTTATGGCGCGTGGCAGGAAGACTCCTGGCTCCCTGCGTAGGCGGGGTTTTGGGACAAGATCATGCTTGGACTAATGTTTATATTGCAAGTTGTCAGTTGGGTAGTAAATCATCTCTGGAGCTGCATAGTAATACAGCTCTCCCGATCCAGCCACAGCCTTGACGACACGGAATCCTGTTATAGCCATTTCAGATACACCTGGGAACCTATTTACAAAGGCATCATCCAACCAAGGAAAAATGGATACTTTTATAAGTAGACTCTACAGAAAATCTGCAGCCCAGCAAGGGTGATTTGCCTTCCAGAATCAATCCAACCTGGTACGAGAAGCTTCCCAAAAAATGACACTCCGTACTAGCCCTAGAAGAAATTGGATTGAGTGCCTACAAAGACATCTATGAAAAGAGCTAGCAAAATGCAGTGACCTGAGAAAATCCTTCTGATCAAAGTTATCATTTCCTAGTATTTACATAACCATAGTGCAAGCAATGCTTAGAAATTAAATTCTAAAAATTCAAGAAATATATTTTGCATACTTCAGTGCATGAGATGCTTTCTGCTCAGAAAAATCAAACCACTTAAAATGTAAGATGGGAACTTGAAGTCCATTTTCAAGAAAGGCTACTTAAAACAACTCTAATTTAAAACAAATATCCTGCCATTTTCCATAATTTTCTTTTCCCCACTTGAAAGGGCTGTGCACACAATACACTGGGTACAGATCTCCCACAGGTAAAAGGGAAGGGTGAAGAGTTCTCAATAAGGAAAAAATTTTAAATAAAAATACACAAGGAAAAACAGAACAGTAGAATTAACTTTAACTTTCACTGCAATCACTTTTTGGTTGTGTGAGATAGACCATATTTCAAGCCATCTCCCCAGAATACTTTTAACCTTTCCATTGGACAGCAGCAGAGTCCTCGCTAATGAACAGCAAAGCTGCGGGATAACATTTGGTTTAGGAGACCATGAAGAAAGGCATCTTTGGGACTGGTATACAGCTTGTGCAGCAAGACATACTCAGGTCTAAATGCAGTTACCCCGAGTAGCATACGCCAAAATAATGGTCAAAAACCTTACTGCCACAACGATTTTCTAATTATTATCTCAGGAAAATAACTTCTATTCTTTGAAACAAATGCTATGAAGTAAAACCTGCCTAAGGCTTTTTATGAGCCCAAGTATAATTCCCCAAGAGTCAGAAAAACTATCTCATCTGTCCCTTTTGATTTCGGAACCATTCATGCATGAGTGTTACATTAACGCAGCTGGACAACTGAGATTTAAAACAGAAGCTAAGAAAATCCAGTTATGATTCCTACAACATTGCGAAAGCCAGTTTTATCGCAGAGCCAAAATACAAAGATAGAACTCGATCAAAGACACAGTAGTCACTATGGGACTCTCAGATCTCAATTTGCTGACCCCTAGAAATCAGAAATTTAAACCAGTTCTCTCTTGCAACTAGCAGCAGGTCAGATCCTCTGTGCCTAAAAACCAGCCTAACCCTTGCTGGAAACTTTACTTCCCAGTTCTGTCCCATTTCCCTTTCTCAGCATCACAAAACTTCTGTGAAAGTCAGTAACACTTCATTCACAGCTATTAGACTGCCACAAAAGGGTCGCATTTTGCCACCCAGAACAGCCCATAGGGAGGGTATTCATACAGGGATCTCAAGGTTTGCATGACCTGCTCCTAGCTCTGAAAACCCCTCCATGCACTCTTTCCTTCAGGAGTTCCCCTTGCGTTTAGGCAGACACTACAAACACCTTTTTAGACATATCTCTACGCTACTGACACTTACCTTTATTAGCCTATCCATCAAACCAACTTTATGTCTACTTGACCAAGCAGCACTGATGATTCTCTTGATCCTCAATACAGATTGGACACGAGCACAGGACACAGACTGTGTCTTCCCACACTCTAGTATGTTGAGGTTCATGCTACAACATACCAGACCTCCTTTTACAGCCTTAAAGTCCTTCCTTTCAGCCGCCTTCCAGACCAAAGTCCAGTACAAGACTGCAATGTGGAGAGGCCAAACTCCACACATTCTTTTTCCTCTTATAAGCAAAGGCAAGAAGCCCAAAGCACTTTGCCTGACCACTCGGCGTGAAGAGACAATAATTATATGTCTTCACATTTATGAATAAGACAGTCCTCATCTATGGGCTGCATTATCTTTCCAAGGACCCTGCTCTCCACCAGCTTAAAATCCTCAACTACCAGGCCTAATCAGAACAACTGGAGTGCTTTGTGGGCTTGTCTTCTGGTCGTTGGTAGGTTTTTTCCTACTGTAGTTATCACAAAAAAAGAAAGGCTAGTGGGCAACCTAACAGAGCAAATAAGTGTGATTTAATACCTTGCCTCTAATACAGGCCAGTACAAGGTGGTTTGGAAGATGGAGCAAGATGCCCAAGTGGACAATTATGGAACAAACTGTCCTTTCTTCAAACCTTACCTGTTAAGAGATTAGGTTATGTCTGAAAAATACACCTTCTAAAACAAGTTCTTTAGCTACAGCAAGTCTGAACATTTCCACTCATAAGTGCTTGATCTTTTCTGAATCCCGCTCAGCTCTTAGCCTCAGTGCTATTATGTGGTAGTGAATTTCCACAGATTAGACATCATGTGAAAATACTTTAAAATCATTATTCAGTTTGATGCCTATCAGTTTCACTGAATTGCGTTCACCTCAACTGAAGAATACATTCCAGCTCCTTCACCTCTGCACATCAGTCTTCCTCCGACTTGGCACCCAGCATTGTTGAAAAGCAGAGGAAAACTGAGCCCACCCAAGTGATGCTTATCCCGCATTCCAAACATTGCAATGCTATTCTCACACTCCTACACGGCCTTCCACGCCATTTCCTTCCTAAGCACAGCTCACAGGAGGACATTCCGGAGAAGGTGGCTCACGTCATTCCAAATATGAGACAGCCTGCAAGCTGCTGCTCTTGGCCCTCTCTCTCTGTCTGAGCACATTAGCAATAAGACCATGCATGAACATCCTGACAGTGAAGAGAACAATTTCCAAGTCTGGAACAAACAAAGGGGCAAAAAAGAGAAAAGATTAATTTAAGTCAAAAAGATTCAGAGAGCTAAAGAGTTACAAGCCGTGAAAACAAGCAAACACCTCATGGGAAGGGCAGAAAGGGGGGTCTCAGAGTGCCCACTTGCCTTAAGCAAGGCAGGGCCTGACTTGCACTCTATAGCCATTTCACCATGCTACAGAATATGCAGGACAGTGGATCACACAGCGGTCTGCTTCATTTTGAAGTCATGGCTTAGAATATCCTTTTCATTTCTCCTCCACCAAGCTTTACTAAAGGATTCAACACCACAGTATCCAAGCATCGTATAGACACACTATGGACTCTTCCTCAAATCCCCAATAAGATGGGCATTAATCATACTTTGCAATAAAAGAAGGAAGAGCAAGAAACAGTAATGATCTGAATGCGTTCACACAATAAATCCGTGTCAGAAATTAGGTATCCTACATTGCAGCTCAGAATTCTGACCACAGGGTCATCCTTCCCCTCCAACCAGCTGTAAAAGCACTTATATTTTAAAAAGGAATATTCTTCCTACTACAGTTACAGACCCAGCCAATCTAGATCTAAGAAAAAGCCCTCAGGTGCGGAACTGGCAGGAAAACAGGATGGACGATTTCATGCCCTAAGGCATTAGCCCTGTTTGCACAGATTACACACACAGTTCCTCTGCAGTCCTGTGTAAAGTGAATTTCAGAGAGGATCATATTTACCCAGTTACTAGTGACTTCAAATACACACAGCTAGCACAAATGCCACAAGCACTCAACTCTCTCCATAGCTCAAGGCATCACACAAAAAGGTGACATCTTCCCAACCAAAGCCTTCAAGCAAGGAGATGAATGGACCCAGTTTCAAGACCTTAAATTTACTCGTGAGGCATCAACCAAGTTGAACAGCCAAGAAAATCTGCTGTATTATGACAATTACAGTTTCTGACAACCCCAGTCAAAAGAGCAGAGATGAGTCAAAAAGGTGTCAAGCCAGATCCTCATTTCTTAGGGGAGGACTCTTGCCCTCAAGCTCCATCACATGCAGACTCATTTGAGATCCCTACATGTTATATTTCTCCCAGCAACATGAAAGGCAGAGGATTATTAGCCACTACATTATTCTTGTCACACTGTGCTATAAAAGCCAGGCCCTTGCTAACAAGGACACAAAATGTATAATTCATTATAATCTAACCTCCTGAATTATTTCTCGTGACTACGCTGTAGATGTGGTGACACATGAAGCTCTCACAGAGTCCAGTTTTCAGTGGACCCTCCACAGACATTCTAACAGGTTAGGGAGCTCACCTTCAGAAAAATCATCAGCCTCCAGGACTCAGAAGCATCGAGTCTACCTCAAACAACTATCAAAAAATACAGGCACATTTTAGTGAAACTTGTTTATTTTGCTATTGCTTAAACAGCTTGGCTTTCTTCATCTTTTTAAAGGCCCTTTATATGCCACACCAACTGCCTCAAATCTTTTCTCCAAGCCAGCTCTGGTACCATTCACACCAGCACACTGACCAAAAACCACTCGTTGTCCCATGTGCCTTTATTTACCCTGCTCTGGGACAAAAAGGTGGCAGATCTGCAAAGGACTATATCTCTTTCAAAGCTATAGTCTATTTCCTCTACATACTATGCCACATGCTTGTACTTAGAGTGGATAGCAGAGATAGGAATTCAGGCTTTGAAAGCTGCAAAGCAAGTGACTTAGCAGCAGCTAACAAACTACCTGAACCAGACTGGAGAAGAACGCAAGGTCATCTTCGGTTCAGAAAGCCGGTTTGAGAGGGCAACAGGTCTTGGCATGAAACTCATCCCGTCTGACCCAATGCCTTGTTAATATTAAAGATGAAGATAGCCATGGGCTGTACTTTGAAACTCTGCTGGCCCTGCTGAAATGCACTCCCATGATTCCAAGAGCACTGGGTGCCTGGGAAGGAATGAAAAGCCAAAAGCTTCTGATACCACAGCTAAGACCTGCTAGCTTAAAGCTAGCAGATCTTAGCTGTGGTATCAGAAGCTTTTGATTTACTGATTTTTACAGCTTTTTTTACTGATTTAACATCCAGAACCTGAAACACCCTGTATGCAAAGCACGGTTGTGATAAACAGGCTTTCTGCAGTGATTCACTAAGAAATGAAGAAAAGAGAAAGGAGTTGTACTAAACGCAATTTGTGAAGTAACTGAAAGGTACAAACAACTCAAAGGACATGGTTTCTGGGTACCAAATAGCTGTCCCTCTAAACTGGATCTCAACAGTGAGGTCAGGAGAGGACAAAAAGGACAGCAGTACACCTGCACCATCCATCAGGGCATCAGTTAAAATATATGTGGAAAAAACAATGTGATGGAAGAAATAACCTAGCAAAACAGAGGATCACTAGAATTACCTAACTTTGGCACCACAATTATTGCAGGAGCAGGACCATCGGAAAAGATTTCATTAGGATACTGACTGGGTAGACCTCTTGTGATTACACAGAGAACACATCTACTTCAGCAGTGATAGAGTTTAGACCGCTTCTCTGGGTGGCATGTAAAGCGCACTGGCTTACATCTTGAGCTTTTCCTCCCAGGGGCTCTTACTGAATTCTTCAGGGTCACTCCCATTTTGTCAACACCCCTGGGCTCTCAATTCAGGCAACACAGGCCTACTATGATGCAGAGAACACCACGGAGGGACAGTTTTTCAGGTATGTTGCTTGCATAATCTCAAAAATTTCAAGTAGTGGGACTGAAAGAACACAATCTGACTCAGCATCAGCTCACTCCTGGCTTTCTTACCTGCTGTCTGATGCTTCAACAAGGATTCATTGCTTCCTGTTATGTAGGCCCTTTATCACAGTTCCTTCTCTGAATCTGTAAAACAGAGACGCAAACCTCTGAAAAGCTTTCTCTGGCACAGAACTACCTACATTTGAAGGATGATTCTCTTCAGCAGACAACCTCCACCTGGCATCTCTCAGATCTAGGTCATTCTCAGCCTTGCCAGACTCGCATATCGTTTGCACACCCTGATGCCTACAAATGCAACTTCCTGCCCATTTAAAAATCCGTTTATTAGTACTCAGTCTTTTACTGTGCTCCATGCTGTGTGCCCAAGCCCAGAGCTGGATGGAGTTTGGTATTTATCGTTCACCTGTTTTTCTTTAAAGTCTTCCCATGTTCCCAGGGGCTGCTCACTAATTCCATAGTAGGAAGCATCCCTTGTATTAGAGAGGGTGTCTAGGCTGGTAGAGAATTTCCCATTCCCCACTGCCAGGTTTGGCACCAGGGGAATGCTGCTCCCTCCGGCCCAGCTCTGCCTCTGTCAGTCATACTCTCATTCTTTAACACACACACACACTGGCCCAGACTTGTTCCACTTTGCAGCTCCTACTCCAGCAACGTTCCCTGCATGGATACTGCTTTCTCATCCCCCACACCACTTACCTCTCCATCACCCAGACAAGGCTACACCACCCTTCGTGAACCCAGTCTGGCTTCTGTGCCCACTCTGCTCCCCGCCACAGGTCTCCCCCCGGGAGGGGCAGCTCCCTGATGGCCGAGGCGATGGCACTACACCACCCTCTCCCACGGGAACGGCCCCTTCCCCNCCCGCCCCGCTCGACTGACTCGCGATGCCCACGCTGCGACCCGCCAGGACCCGCTGTCCTCGGGGGGCTCCGACACCTCCTCCCGGCCCCGGGCCACACATAGGGACAGGGAGAGCCCCCCGCTCGCAGGGCGCCGGCCCGAAGCCCGCCCGGGAAGGCCAGCGAGGCCCAGGGGGCCCCGCCCGGGCCCGGGCTCTGTCCCCTGCCTGTCGCGCTCCCCGCTCCTCCCCCCCTGGGACCCCAGCCCGGCTCTGACCCGGTCAGGCTCGGCTCCGCCCGGGGTCCCAGTGACTTTGCAGCCGGTTCGGCCCCGGTTCGGCCCCGCCTCGGGCCCGCCCCAAACTTTGCCCCCGCTCGGCCCGGCCCCACGCTCTCGCTTCAGGCCGCCATTTTGCTGCGGGGCACGCCGGGTAATCCGGCGGAATCCCCACGCCGCAGCGCAGCTGCGTCATCGGGCAGCACGGGAGGGGGCGGGGCCAGGCGCGCCGGCGGGCGGTGCGTCTGCCCCGTCACTGCGGCAACGCGAGGGGCCGGGCGGCGGGACGAAACCACCGGGGCCGCGCGGGCGGGGCACGGCGGGCGGACCCAAGTGCCAGCGGGGGGGTGGTGCCGTGCCGTGCCGTGGTGTGGTGGGACACGGGGACGGTGCTCTCCCCGCAGTGGGGCTCTCTGCCTTCTGGGCACCGAAAGCAGCGTGGGCAGCGGGTCGAGGGGGGTGATTCTGCCCGCTCTGGTGAGACCCCACCTGCAGTACTGTGTCCGGCTCTGGGGCCCCCAACATAAAAAGGACGTGGACCTGTTGGAGCGTGTCCAGAGGAGGGTGATGAAGATGATGAGAGGGGCTGGAGCACCTCTGCTGTGAGGGCAGGCTGAGAGAGTTGGGGTTGTTCAGCCTGGAGAAGAGAAGGCTCCGGGGAGACCTTATAGCAGCCTTCCGGTACCTAAAGGGGGCCTACAGGAAATATGGGGAGGGACTTTTTAGCAGGGCCTGTTGCAATAGGACAAGGTGTAATGGTTTTAAACTAAAAGACGGTAGATTTAGACTAGATCTAAGGGAAAAAAAAATCACTATGAGGGTGGTGAGGCACTGGAACAGGTTGCCCAGAGAGGTGGTAGATGCCCCACCCATGGAAACATTTAAGGCCAGGCTGGACGGGGCTCTGGGCGACCTGATCTAGTTGGAGATGTCCCTGCTTATTGCAGGGGGTTGGACTAGATGGCCTTTAAAGCTCTCTCCCAACCTGTCGTGGTTTAACCCCAAATGGCAGCTAGAACCACACAGCCGCTCGCTCACTCTCCCCCCCAGTTTGGACTGGGGAGAAAACTGGAAAAGTGAGAAAAAACTCGTGGGTTGGGATAAAGACATGTTAATAGGTAGACCAAAAGCTGTGCGTGCAAGCAAAGCAAAACAAGAAATTCATTCACTGCTTCCCATCGGCAGGCAGGTGTCCAGCCATCCCCAGGAAAGCTAGGCTCCATCACGCGTAACAGTTTCTTGGGACGACAAAATGTAGTAACACTGAACGTGTCCCCCCCCTTCCTCCTTCTTCCTCCAGCTTTATACACTGAACATGATGTCATATGGCATGGGCTACGCCTCTGGTCTCCTGGGATCGGCTGTCCTGGCTGTGTCTCCTCCCAGTTTCTTGTGCCCCCCCAGCCTGTTCATTGTCAGGGCAATATGAGGAGCAGAAAAGGCCTTGGTTGCTTAGCAACAACCCAAAACATCAGTGTTTTACCAACACTATTTTCAGCCCAAACCCAAAACATAGCACTATACCAGCTGCTAGTAAGAAAGTCAACTTCATCCCAGCCGAAACCGTGACATAACCCGATGTATTCTATGATTCTATGATATGTATGTAGGGACACAGGACGTGCTGACAGGCTTTTAGCTGGCTTTCGCTGCATGGCTCTGGCAGAGACCTCTCGCCTGGCTGGGGAAGGATGCAGAACCTGCCCCTGCTCCTGCCCCTGCGTTCGCTTCTGGAGGTTCCAACAGAGCAGTTGGGCTGCAGCCCTTGGTCACCTCGCAGGCTACCTCCAAGGTTACACAGTTGTTCCATATCAGAGCAGATCCTGAAGAGAGGCAGCTCAACCTCTGAGCTGATAAAGATGACAGAAAAGTGATAGTATAGACTGGTTTCAGCAATCAGAGCCTTGGGAACACAAAGTGAGCTCACAGTAACTGCAGGTGATCTGCCCTCTTCAAGTCTTTGCCAGTCAGGACTCTTCACTGGGAGACAGTGCCCAGGATCAGCTCCTTCTCTTTGTTATGTTCCTCAATCCCCAAGAAACACCCTGACACTCTGAGGCATATCACAGCCTGTCACTGGGGAAGTATATCCCCATCCGTGAGGTCAGGTGGAGAAGGAGGGAGAGGGGGAGAGCAGTGAATTGAAAAATGCACCTAAACCTCCCAGGGACAACTGCCTGTTTCTTAAAGGAGAGGGGCTGAGGACAGTGTGTACCAGTCAAACGTGGACCAGTCAAACCCGGACACAACTTAGGTAATGCACTTTGGTCTTCAATTGCAAAATCACCCACTCTATTGTTCTAGCCATGGGAATTCAAGAAGTCAATACATTTTAATTTTGAACCAAATCACCCCATTTATTCTGCTCTGAGCTCAGACAGGTTCTTTGTCCATTGCCTCTCATACCTGGCACATAGCCTTACTCACCCTCCAGCCCCCCCTTCCCTATTACAATTTCTTTTACAAACATCTCCTGAATTGACATTCACATGGTAAATAATGGTCAAGAAAAATCCTGATAATCCCAATGTATGTACTACATTTACAAAGCCTTCGGATTTGCATTCAGGTAGTACGAGGCTCACAGCGCTGCGAACTCTGCCCAAATTGTTCCTTCTCTTACACAATAAAAGACAGGTGCTCAGCAGGACCGACTTCCATGACCTTGGGAATATTATGCAAAAACGTCTGCTGCACACCCAGCAAGTGTCGTCTGCACCACACGTCAGCCAGGGATATTTCAAGAAAGCCTTCGGTACTTGTGCCCCCATAAATTCTCCAAATCCTCCCTGTGCAGGAGTCAGATAACAAGCAGAAGGACAATGGCTCCAAGAATCCAGGCTGCCCATCTGCTCTGCACTTCCAGATTCTTGCTTCCACAGCGCCAGCTGATGAAATTTTCATAGCTGATGAGGTTTCTCATTTCCACCGGGCCTTGCTGCCTTGGAGCCTTCACAGTTGTGGTCTGTTCAGGTTTCCGTGGGTGCACACTGATGGCAGCAATGATAAAAGTCCTTTGCTTTCTTTTGGCAACCTTTCAGAGTAGGATCTCCAAGCTTTTTGCAAGTCTAGGTGAAATAACCCCTGCAGGAAGGAGAGCGCTTGATTTTGATGGTCTTGTCATTTACTGCTTCCATTAAACTTGGCTCTTCTCAAAATCACATCCCAAGGTCAGACAGCCAAAAGGACACAGGAACTGAACTTGGGATGCCTCAACTCAGCCACCTGCTCTGACTGCCAAAAGCCACTCTTTCCTCAGATCCCGAAGGCCTTGATTCCCAATCCCTCTCCCTCTCTCTCCACACACATCCACCCTGCCTTTTCTCATGTCCAGTGTGCTTGTGAGCTGGACTCACCACTGCTCTGAGCCTAGCCATGTGACATGATGCGGAAGCATGACGTTAGGTTACATTATATTCATTTATATAACACCATTAATACCAAAGTGCTGCTCCCTGCTAGAGCCAGTTGCTTGCTAAAGCCTCTGAAGTTCAATTAACAAGCACCAGGTAATCTAACACTTGACTCCCAATAATCCTTTTATTTTAAGGGGCCTCTGGCGGATGTAAAGCCCTCAGCAAACAGTCCTGGAAGTACATTTGAGATTCCCTCAAATACCAGCTGAATTTATGACCCTTAGTGAAGAGCAGGGAGGAATCTCTTCAACATACTTTCCAGCTGGCAGCACTTTATATAGACCCCTGTAACTGTATAAAAGGAACCCCTGGAGGGGCAGGTGCCACCCTGCGGAGGGACAAATCCCTCTAAAGTGCCTACAGTCTTGGCTGGTGAAGTAGATGGCGGAAGTAATGTCTCCCCACCAGAAGAAGGCAGTGCAGGCTTGGTCCTTTCAAGTTCCCCACCAACCCAGGTCAAGCTAGGAAGATGGCCACCCAGATGGTGCTGGGCCACCCTTTGGTGGCTGGTTCGGAGGCTATCACCTGCCTGAGAGTTGCATGAAGTCACATTTCCTCCCGCTTGGATGCTACAGTCCTGAAGGGACTCTTAGGAAACACTCACTGTCTCCATTACTTCTCTGACTCCATCTGTCTGAAGAGGCTGCACAGAGGATTCCCCACGAGACCTCAGATAGGAAACCCACAGAGGTAGAAGAGGTTTCATGGATGGGTTGAGCCAACCAAAACCAAAAAAAACACAAGACATATTTTGAGCAAAGCTTGCACTCTGGGATATGCCAGTACAAGAGGAGCCCAGCGCCCAAAACCAACAGCATCTTGGGAACAGTGAGAGCAGCAAAGCACAGCCAGCCTGGGACAGCCAAACAAGTCTGTGGATACAGAATTGGACAGCCAAGCACATCCTGCCAGTATACCTGGAGCACGCAGCTGTCGGAAAAATACAGTCCATCCCACTCTATAAGAGTGAGTGTTGGGGCTCAATTTTAACATGAAGATGCAACCCTCAAAAAAGTCCTGGATTTTTTTCACAGGCAAACACTTTGCTGCCAGGATCCCAGTAACAGCCACTGAAAAACAGAACTGTGCTGACCTGTCCCAGCCCAAAGTTTGAGCATGAGACAAAGCTGTTTGTCTTATGAGACTGTCTAAAGGCACCCATCATGGCCGCGAGCTAATTGTGCTGTGCACTGCAGAGAAAGGCAAGCAGACAATCCTGCCCCTCAGGCTTGAATGTCTTGAGTCTCTCTCAAATTGTCTCTGCCAACATCGGATGGAGGATGAAGGCAGAACTGGAGAACAATGACAGAAAACCACTGTCACGGTACCCTGGCACTTGGTACAGCTCAGTGGTTTCGTGCCATCATGGAATCTGAGCAGAGAGGGATGCACAGCTCACATTGGTATTTCTAACGTACGCAGGAGCACTTTTCCCCGAGCTGTGTACCTGATGAATGCATTGCACACCAACACTTCCCCATTACAATTGCTGCCTATGCATGTTTTGTATATTTATAAACGCATATGTACAAAAATAAAATAAATAAAATACATATCAGTGACCCCTACTGGCTATTTCTAACTAGCCATAAAATAGCGCAGCAACAACTGGCTCTCGCCTCTTGCCCTGTCCCTAGTGCAGTCCTTCATCATGGGGCAGGGAGCGCAGAGCCTGGCAGCGGTGGATTTGTACTCTGCACTTGCCTGGCGCCAGTTGCATCACTCCTGGGGGCAGGCAGCAGAAATCGGGGTCTTCTGGTCTCAAGCAGTTGGTTGTGGTGCCCCCCTCTTCTCTCTGCTCACAACCAGCTCCATGCGGCGTTGACACAGTGAACCAGTCCCAGCCCTTTTATCCTAAAAGCCCTAGCTTTTACCCAGGGCTCTGCAAGCGACCAAGTACTGGGCTGTGACCTTATACAGGGTGTTCTACCAGAAAAAGCCTGTTCCCAGCTGGGACCCACGCCATGGTTACCTCCCTGGGGTGAGCTCCCCACGGGAGGAGCTGCCCCAGCACTGCACAGTTTCTCCTCCCGCAGCCTCGCCCAAGCCCCGCCAACACTCCCTGTAAAGCCTTTGCCCCAACGGGTGCTAAATCCAGCTAAATCCAGAGACTGAAGGGCAGTCATCCTCCCACGCCAGTGATTTATCCTGGTGAAGGAGTGGAGTGAAACAGCCTGCGTGCCCGAGGGGCCGGTCGGCTGCTATAATGCAAGGCAAAACCTCACGGGAAGCAAAGGCTGGAGTCATGGTGTCAGCCTCAGACGGAGAGACTCGAGGGGCTCTGCCTCGCTTCCCCTTTGTCAAAACTTGTTTAGCTTGTCATGCTAATAAAGTGTTTGAAATGAACTGAGTTAAAAGTATGCGGAGAGGAAGAGGGGGCCGTCTCTCTCACTGGAGCTCGCAGGGAGGTGGCGGAGGGGTTAGGCATGATGCTGGCTTCTCCCTGGCATGCATGGGCAGACGGGGCTTTGTCCAGGTGTGGGGCTGAGCGCTCGACTGCCTGCAAGGGAAGGTCGCTGCACGGTGGGTTTCAGGGATGGCACTTCACCAGGGTGCACAAATGGGGGGGAAGGAGGTGATCGCCCATGCTCTCTGAGGGCAGAGCAGGGACTCTCAGGCTCTTCCAGGCAGAGGCACATGGCTGTGTATCATCTCCTGAGGACCCACTCTGAGTGCCTAGCGCGTGTCTTCAGCTCACAGAGACCTTTTTTTTTTATGAAATCTGCAGCACTGCTCTCCCCGCGCAGCTCTCGTTGTTTATAGGGATGGGTCCAGGCAGGCCAGGGAGGAATTACCTTTCCCTAGGACACGCTTGGTGCTTGGCTGAGCACACTGCTTCCCTGCTTCACGGGAGCTGCTGAAGGCCAAGGAGCCAGTCAGTCTGCAATTAGTCTCCCCTCCAACACTCGTCCACATGCCCTGGGGCTGCTAATTACGGACTCCCCTCCTCTGCACCCAGGGTTCAAGCCTTTCTAAGCATGGGCCGAAGTTTAGTGAAATGACCTTGAAATTCACTGCAACAGGCTCTCCTGACGGGGTTTGCTGCGAACGCCAAGATATGCCAACCTCTGTAAATACCCAGGAGCAAGCTCAGAGGCAAGCACCAAGGAAGGTCAAAACATTTGCTTCAAGAGACTCCCGTTAAATGCTTGCACGCTCCTGGTGAGATTAAGAGGTTTCATTGCTAGGGCTGCCAGCTGGAAAGGGAAAGGGAAAGGGAGAGGGCTTGGCTGGAGGTGGGCTTTGAGGCACCCGCGGGTGTGTGCCAGCAAAGGGAAAGCCTGGCATCTATCTCCTTCCCGCTCTGGTCCTTCCAGACCTCCTCCAGGCAGCGGGAGGCAGGTGGGGGGAACGGGTACACCCGCAGAAGTCTGTGCCCTTGGGAGAGCCCTGACATGAGCTGTCACACACACATGCAGAGGGAAGCCAGAAATCACAGGGCAAAACAAAATCCTATACCTTCTGAATGAACTCATGGGTTTTTTTCAAAGGGAGGTGACTCAGTCTTTTGAGCTGTGGGGGCTCAAGATAAGACATCTTTTCTCTAGCCACCCTCCATATATACCTCGGTATTTTTCCCTCCCTCTTCAAATCGAACTCCTTTTGCCTCCAGGATTTCATCTTTTTTTTTTTTTTTCTTTTTTTTTTTTCCTTCCCCCTAGTGATTCTCTCCTGTCTTGGATAGAAGTACTGACAGTGAACTCAGGGAATCTGTATCTCAAAATAATGTGTGACTTTAGCTTACTTTTCCAACTCCTCACAGCAGGTTTAGAGGCTGCCGAGTACTGAGATCAAGTCCATTACGACATCACATGGGCTCTCCTAGACTCTTAGTGGAGTAGCCCAGCAGACACTTGGATATTAGCTAGTCCCAACAGAGCAGCTGCCTGGAGGCCAGTGCGGGGTTCCGATCCCCATCAGGAAGCAGCAGCCCTGATGATGAGGGACTTCCCGCAGCTGGCTCGGAGAGGAGGAGAGGCGAGATGGCAGTCAGAGGCTTGGAAGGAGGCTGACACTTGGCTCTGAACAGCCAGGATTCACCTCTCCAGAACATCTCACAGGCACCACCAGAGCATCCGTACACTCCAGTGCACCTTGGTCTTGGTGATGGGAAATGTATGCTGGGCCACTGCTCTGTCCAGTGGGTATGGATGGATGATGCCTCCTCACGCCCAGCATCCTTCATCTCCCAAGGCTGGGTCTGCACAGCTCAGGGGAAGGTACAAGCATTGTTCAGCACAAACTTACTGAAGAGCCTACCCTGGTGGAAAGCTGCTCCTTACTCCATGGCCTAGAGCTCATCTTCAGTGCCCTGGAGCAAGAGGGTTTACAGCTCTTTGGAGTTCATCCCTCTTTATTCTCACTGTCTAGATAAATGTCTAGTCATTTTTTAAATGAATGCCTTTCCATGTCACCCAGTGGCAACGAGTTCCCCAGATCATCAGTGTTTAGGATAAAGGCAATCCTTCCTGTTATTCATTTTGACTGCATTTATTCCTGGTTTTGCTTTGTGTCCTGTCAGGCCGCAAAGGATGCAAATAAAAGAGGCTTATGCCAAGCCTAGCAGTGTTCCCAGGGACTCCAGGGTCATAGGGAATGTGACACTGGGCTTGGGCAGCATTCCTGGAGGCTTTGGGAAAACACAAGATACATCCCAGGGTAGCCCAGGGTGGCTACCCTTAAAGTAGTACTGAAACAGAGGAGGGGGAATCCCAGGGCAGCTCCCATATACTGAGACACCCCTTGCAGAGCCACCAGGGCTAAGGAAATTAGGTACTTTCCTCCCCTGTGCCATTTCTGGTCGCCTCAGCCACCAGACCTAGGAAGATTTGAAGAGCTTTTGAAGGCTGAACTGCAGTTTTTCCAACAGAGAGCAAAACTTAGGGCAGGGTGACACAGGATGGATTCACCAAGACCACAGCTTGGCCTTTTCTCCATCATCCCCCAGGTCTGCCATCAGCCCTGCTGTTGAGTGTATGCATTGTAGTCTGTCAACCCGGCCACGCTCCGCAGGGCGGCAGCTCATCAAGATGGTGCAACTGAGAGGGAAGAGCCAGGAAGTTTTCCACCTTCAACCTTCACCCTCTCCCTGCTTCTCTCTCGCCCGCCCCCTCCACTTCCCTGCTGCAGGCACAAACACCTACTGCCCATGGAAGCTATTTCTAAGCAATCCCGAGCATCTGGGGAATGAGGCTCTGAACAAATATCGGAGCGTGCGTGTGCAGTGAGTGCACACACACACACACGCACGCACACACACATGCACGCATACGCACAGCCACGGTGCTGCTGCAGAGTCAAATATAGACCTTGGGGAAGGGGGAACAATGGCTGGGGTTGGGTTACATGGCTGCAGGGCCAGCGAGCTGCTGATGTTTGTTGTGGGCTGGGGTGGAATGGGAAAAGCAAGGGGGGTGGGATGGGGGAGAACATTTGTTTTAACCCAGAGACCCCAGGCTGGTGCCGTGTGTAAGGCAGAGAGGGTGACCCGGAGCAAGAGCTGCGGGAGAGGATGATCATTTGAGTTGGCAGCACGGAGGTGTTTGCTGTCTTTCTCCAGCTGGTTTGTGCCACTCCTCTGCCTCCCTCAAGGGATTAGAGTGGGCAAGAAGGGCAAAGTTTCTCTCGGCTCCTGCACAGGGAAGAGTTTCTTTCCCTCCTTACTCCAGGGAAGGCTCCTTGGTGGAAGACAAGAGGCGACATCACCTGTTCCTTCATCCCAGCATCTGCTCCTCACCCCTGATGTCCGGCTGCCTCCAAGGTGCAGGTTCCAGACGCCGCAAGGAAGGGAAGCAGCTCCAGCTGGTTTTGACAGGTAATTCCTCCCTTCAGCTGAGAGCGGTATGGTGTGTTGGAAGGATGGCAGGGGAGGGAGCCTGCAGCTGCCGTGCATCGGCGGGAGACCGTGGTGACAGGTCGTTCCTGTTCCCACTCCAGGTCCCTGCTTTGTGGGATTTCCTTCACCGGAGGAAAAAGCAGTGGAGGGACTCTTATGGCTAGGAAAAAATCCTTCCTAATTCTGACCCAGCAGCTGTTCCATCTGAGACGCCTCTAGGGATGGCATGGCAGAGATCAGAGCCCAGTAGAGCAGGGTCTAAGCCAAGTGCATGAATCCCCTCCTCAATGCCCATTTCTTGGTTTTGCAAATAGAGCTGCTCTGCTTGAATCACCCTGGGCAGCCCAGGAACTGCCAGAGCAAGCCTGGGACTAAGAAGTGTGCCCGGGGACAGGACAGAAGTCCTTCAGTGCTGAGGAAGGCACACACCCAAGGTTCACAGTGCCTGGGGTTCCCTTCTGGTCCCTTCCCCCTCCTCTACACCCATCATTTTTATTCCTACCTATCCCTGCCTGCTTCTGTCTGCGATGCTTGCACACAAAACCAAACTTCAAACCCCAAACCCCATTTCCTCAAATATGCCCATTTCACCCCCTGAGAATTCCTACCCTGGTTTTTGTTCCCCATTCCCCTGCCTTGGCATTCAGTTCTCCTGCAACCAACTTTACCTCCTCAGCCTGGACGGCCCTCGCTCCATGCCACAACTCACCTCTGAGAGGAGCGGCATGGGGAGAGCCACGTGTCCCACTCTGCTGACTGCAGCCTAATGCTATCCTCTCTCTCCCACAGCACTTGTGTTGTGGATATAGATACTTACGGATATCAGCGTGTGCAGGGACCCTTCCGCAAGCGCCCTCCTACCTGCCTGTTCAAATGCACAAACAGCGCCCAGAGGGTTTTCTTAGGTGGGTTTAACCAAGCGAGGTTTAAGAGCACCCAGGCATGGTTGTGCAATGGCGTTGCAAGTGCAGCGCGCTCAGGATCGGGGCAGATCCCAGCAGAGGCGTGCAAGAGCAGGTGAGGATGTTACAGGAGGTGGTGTTGCACCTGAGACAGTCGGTGTAGGCAAGTAGGATTTCAAGGAGGAGGTGAGGGTGAGGCTGAGCAGCCTACACTCAACGTTGGAGGTGCCGCCAGTAAAAACTTGGCCTCCAACCATGACTGGCAAAGCAAAGAGTGTAAGGCAGGGTGTTGCGGGGATCAGAGGAGAAAAGTGGATCATCCCAGGTCCTAGAGCAGCAGTGACTGAAGGGAAGACTGTCTGGTTTTTAACCGAGTACCAGGAGCTGTGCTTTGCCCTCAGCCTCCCCCTCTCCCTTTTGCTGTAAGTCCCAGGGATGCTGTGAACCGGGACTCAGAAGCAGGCTGAGCTGGATGTGAAGGATCAGGGGATGAGAATGGATGGAGAACCACAGGAAGCATCTCAGAACAGAGCTGGTGCACACCTATCCCATAAGCACCTGAGGAGCTGATGGAGCAACCTGAGTAGCAGAAGGTTTGGACCTCTTTGGCCCTTGGGGAACTTGGAACAGTTAAGTGGGGTGATGGAGACAGGAGGAGGCAGATGAGGAAAAGAGCAGTGCTCCTGGCTGACAGGAGATCAGGAAAGAGACAGGAAGGAGGCAGCCTCTGAGTGGGTGGGTAGGGTGAAGGGCTCCCATGTCATTACTCAGTAGAGTTGTGTTGTCCAGACCCGCTGAGGATGGAGCAAGCAGGGGTCCGCAGTCAGAGCCAGCAGAGAGCTGGGCTTTGATGGGGCTGCTGGCTGTTGGGCTGTCCCAATGCCACCCACGGCTGCTGGAGGGTGTGTTGTGCTGATGGGGCTGTCAGGAACTGCCGAGAGCTGGGGGCACTGGAGAAGGTGAGAGCAGTAATGGGGTGAGCTTTGTCTGGTGATGGGAGGAGATGGGATGTGGAAGCATCCACCTAAGTGCCAGGAGCATGTGGTTCTTCTTCCTGGTGGAAAATAGCAAACCTTGTGAGGCACAGGAGTAGAAGAGGGCTGAGGTGAACTTGTAATCTAATTAAGGATTGCTAGGACCTTTGAAGGTGACAAATACGATCTTGTCAAGTAGCAGAAAGGCCATGCAAGGTGAGGAGGAGAGTGGGCAGCTGTTCCTCCTGAAAATGTGACAGCCCAGCCCTTCTCCCAGGGTTGTCTTCTCGTTCACCAAGGCGCTGGTGTCCACGGCTTGTGAGCAGCAGCAAGAGAAGTGCCAGGGACCATAGCTCGGCCGGAGGCTTCTTTCCTGTGGGGTGACCACTCCGTGTTGCACCTCTACTTTAAGGATGGGGCTCCTTAACCCTACGGTTTGCCAGCAGAGGTGTGTTAGTGGTCCCTGAAGCTGGCGGGGATGGGGGGAGGGGGAAGCTGCAGGAGACGTTTTCACTTATTTTGGATAACCTGAGCAAAATGACGGCCTGGATCATCCCGTACCTATTTCAGAGAGAGGGACCAGGCGGTGGTGCCCGGCGGGGGGCCAGCAGCAGCGGGCCGCTGCCCCTCCCCAAGTGTGTGTGTGCAACGGGGAGGGGGGCGAGCG
>VZSF01006717.1:929374-956293 GCA_013398295.1 Chionis minor | reverse complement strand
CGGGATGGGGGAGGGGGGGGGTGGCGGTGCAGGAGGAGCGAGCTGCAGCGGCGCGGCATCCTCTGGGTTCCCACCCCTGCCGCCGGACCCCCAACCCGGAGGGGTCCCTGATAGCCCCCAGTCTAGGGGGCAGTGCCTGATAGCCCCCCTCCCGGGGTTGTCCCTGGTAGCCCCCAACTGTATGAAGGTCACTGCTACCCCCAAGGGGATGGTTAATAGCTCCCGGGGGCATCCCTAATAGCCCACAGCCCCTGGGGGGGCTGGTAGCCCCCAACACAGCAAGGCTGTCGTAGAGGAGTGGGATGGAGGGAGCTCCCCCCGGCCCTGTGTCCCTGTGACCCAAAGCAAGGCCTGTCCTGGTGCTGCTCACACCTTCCTCGGGCATCAGCTGCCCCCCAGGAGGCCGCCAGCACCTTGCCGGGGTCTGGGGCAGCCCCTGGGTGGGTGCTGGGAGCAGCGCCCCTGGGGCGGCTGCGTAAGGAGGTCTCACAGGCTGCGCCTCGAGTGGGGAGCTGTGGGGGAAACAACCTTTGCAATGACATGTGGTCGGAGGTTGAGCTCCTCACAGCCCTGAAGGATACCGACCGTTCAGCCCTAAATTATTTTATAAGTTTGGTAGGAATTGCTTCACCCTCTCCTGAAATGCAGCAGCTGTTTGCCACTGCACGGCGTTTGGGGGCAGGAGGCGAAGGAGGGTCCTGCGAGCATGGTGACAAGGGGACCGTAGGGAGGGGGGATGCAGCCGTCTGCGCTGGGATTTGGCTGGGGCAGTGACGATAACATCCTGTAGCCCCTCTGAAAATGCTGCACCCTTCATAGGTGATAGTTTGTTTCCTGGACAGATGCTTTGAGCAATATCATTGCTTTTTGTGGGCTATTTTGTCTGGTCCAGGCAGGTCAAGCCCTTAACAGGGACCCCAAAACCTGTTCCTACAGTGCATGTGTACGTGCGGGTGGGTAGGAGGACTTCTCTCCCGATCTGAGAAGTCTTTCATGCAACTCTCGACCCAACACAACCTTCCCAAGCTAAAGAGTTGAGCTCAAGAGTGGAATGGCCCCTGTCCATCACACCCACGCAGCTGGATGGAGTCTGCTCCATACATTCACCGCTCTCCTAGCAGAACTGTTTAACCCATCCCATCTCATTATAGTAATATATTTATGATATCACCCTCGAATTTCCTGCCCTTAACAACCCCAGAAGGCTGGGAGGGTATGAAGCATTTTTGGAAAGTGTTTAACGTTACTTCAAGAGGGCAGGAGGCAGTCGGAAAATAGATGGGTGCAGGAATCCTGGGCGGACGGGGCTCTCTGCAGGACAGGCGAGGAAAAGGGCTGCACATAGCAAGAGGTGTGTGTTTGCCTTTCCTACCTGGGGCTGCAGCCCAGGTCTAGCTCATATCGCTTCACTCCCTTGCTTGGAAAATGGAATAGGGCTGTCGTTTACCGCCTGCTCGTCTGCTACATCTACTCGACTCCTTGCCCTCCTGAAGGGCTGGAAAAGCAGCCCGGGTGCTGTGAAAAGACTCAGCCCATTTATTCATTTGAACATGAGCTGCAGGAACCTTGCATAGCATGAAGCTGAAGCCCCCCAAGACCTAAGAAGGGAAGATGAAGGTCTCCACAGCTGGGCTGCTGTTTCTGGAGGCTTCTGCTCTCTTGACAGCAGCTATCAGGGGAAGGTGCTCCAAGGTGCAAAGTAACAGCCTGAGCTGTTACATGGTCAGTGTTGAGCGTATGCACGCAGTTCTCCCATACATGCATTTTAAAAGGCTTTTTGATTCGTAGTGCTCCAACGTTGCCTTAGAGGAAGGAGCCTGGAAGGACAGAGAGGAGTGCAGTGACAAGTCTGTACAAAACTGGATGTTTCAACTCAAAACTGCCAGGTAGCAGAGAGGAAGGGTTGCGTGAAGTGAAGCTGTGGTGTCAGCCAGGGGATTTTTCTGAGCTTGTTCTTTTTCTCTCTGTAGGTGTTCATCTCGGTGGGGCCACACTGACCATGCTCAGGAGCTTCTGTCTCCAGCTCATGTCCTTGCTTTGGATCCTCTTGGCCCATCACCAGCTTGCCCAAGGTGAGTGTGTGTAGACATGGGCCCTTCTTTCTTGTATCCATCTTTCCAAACCTGTCCTTGGCATTGCTGAAGTCTCCTCAGTTCTCCATGTAAAATAGAGTTGGCCTGAGCTGGAAGACCAGAAAATTCGGCTCAGTCATCCGGCACCTGGGGGCTGACTTGTGGCAACTGTAGAGACCCCCGCTCTGGTGCCCACGGGGCTGGCAGTGCTTGAGCAGACCAGCAGTGAAAGGTCCCACTGCTCTGTCTCACAGTTAGGGTGAATGGGTCCCTGAGCCTGTTCGGAGAGGCAGGGCAAGTGGGAAAGAAGATCCCGAAACTAAATGGCTAATCCTGGACCCCATGAGACAAAATGGCTTCCCAAAGACTGGTTCCCCCTGTTACGGTTAAGTGAAGAATTCCCAAAGCCATCTGCCAGGAGAGATGGTTACAAATAGGAAAGGCAACAATACCCAGCCTTGGGATGAGCAGTCCCAGGATGCTGCTGCAGCTCCGCGGTGGCTTGTTTTGGGAGGTTCTTATGTGAGCGTTGGGACCTCCTGCCTTGCTACAGCAAAAATGCGTGCATGTGGATGGGGAATTTCTCCCCCTGCTCACTTCCTAGGCAGCACATCACGCAGCTTGAGGAAAGCCTGAGTGTGCCTCTTGGCATGGAGCCTTTAAGCTGCCCCAGTCCGGGATGGAGGAGCTCAGTCAGGTAGGGGCGTTCACCTCCTGGGCCTGTCCTGGGATCACTCTGGGCTCCAGGAGAAACCTCCCTGCCTCCTGACATATGCTCTAGCTCTACTGCCCATGGAGCCAGAGCAAGCCAGCTCCCCATGGGACTAAGATACAAGCAGGTGATGGGAGAGGGGAAGGTGGAGATGAAAGGGGACACCTGGCTGGAGAAAGCAGGCCAGCGCTGAGGAGGGGATGAGAAGTGGCAAGGCGAGGCCACGGCTCAGTTACAACTTATGTGGCGTTTAAATAAATAAACAGAACTGGATACCTGTCCCCTTGTGATGCCCAATTCTGCCTCCCTGTGCCATAGCGGGAGTGCTAGCAGCTGGGTCCTGGCAGAGGACAGGAGCCCTGACCAGACTGCTCCGTGCCAATAGCTGTCCCCAGGGATGGGGACATTCTGGGAGATAAAGAGGATCCATCCTCAGTCCCTTTGTACCCCTCGCAGTACCAGGTCCTGAGCTTTCCCACCATGCTTGTCACATGACCGTGGGACCAAGGTCCCAGGCGGGTCAGGCCCTATTACACAGGTTGCCTTAATGCACAGGCACCCCCAGCTTTTGCCCAGAAGGGCCCAAAGTCTAAGGGAGGCGGCTGGGGGGAAGGCAGGGAGATGATCAGAGACCAGGTAGGTTTGAAGCAGGGTCCCATTTCTCAGTAAAGGCAGTGTTATTGCTGCTTGGGTGACTGCAAAATCCTCATCTCTCGTGGTATCCAGCTGTTGAAAGGAAGGTCCCCCACCTTGCAGTTCTGGGAAAGGGCAGGCTGAGTAGTTGGGAAAGAAAAAAAGAGCTGTGAGCCAGCACGACTGCCAGCAGATCTGGAGTCATCTACGGCCTCTGCTCAACCTAACTCCCCCTTGTCTCCTGCCTTGTAGGTGATGACTGCAGCGAGCGCTGTAATCTCGCCCATGGCTGCTGTGACCAGGATGGGAAGTGCAGGTATGGCTTGTCCTTCACTCCCCACCCCTGCTGCCCCTGACCATATGCTGGATGCTGCATTGCTGGTGCCTGCACCCCTGCCCCAAGCTGAGGTGCCTGGAATTGGCAACTCTCCTCTCTTTTTACCTAACACGATCTGGAGTGGGAGATTTTGATCTCTCATCCCCTTGCTAGTCTCCTCCAGCCTTTGCTCCAGTGCTTCCAGGGTCTCCCTCACCATGCCCTGACCAACATCATTCTACTGAGCACTTTTTGTCTTGATGGGAGCCTGGGACAGCCTGGGCATGCCTGAGAAATGGGAGCGAGCCATCAGGCTCAGATACGATGAGGAAAGTCATCAGGCAGCAGTGCAGGCTTGTGGGGCAGCCAGCTTGCTTGGCCTCCTTGCTCTTTGAGATGTGGATGCTCGCCCTGGGGGTGTGAAAAAGAGGAGCTGCTGATGTGCATGTAGATGTCTGAGGGCATCAGGGGTCCCCTCTGTGAAGGCTGGGATGTGGTGGGGATCTCCAGGGGCTTTCACAAAGGGCTCACCAGTAGGTTGTGGCCACAGCAGAAGTGTGGGCACGATCCCTGGCATCCCAGCTCCATCTGGTGCCCATTGGTGCCATCTGGTGCAAAGCTCCGAGGCTGACCCTGCACTTCAGCCTGAGAAGCAGCCGCGTGGCTGCCCTGGGCTGCCACAGCGCTGGACACTGCCTCTCATCCCACCATAGGGCCACCCAGAGCCCCCATCCCGCAGGGCGGCCCTGGGAGGAGCAGGCTGCTATGGGCTGCCTGGATGCCACAAGGAGATGAACTGCCCGTTCTCCTCACTGGAGCACGCTCAGCCTCCTTTTGCAGCGTGTCCCCCAGCACCACACCACGCCTGGGGCATTCATTCTTGCTTGATGGAGCAGACGTGGCCTGGCGGTGATCTGCTACTGACTGCTGCATCAGGGAGTCTGGCTCTGGTTTTGCTGGGTCCCCGGTTGCAGCTGCAAAGGGCTTGTTCCTCCCTGAGCCCTTTCGGTGGCTGGGGCTGGTCAGGGGGGCTCAGTGCTGCAAAGCCCCGTCCAGAGATGCAGCATTTCTCCATGTGGCAGGCAGCCCGGCTGCAGGTTTTTTCCAGTGGAGGCACACGTGAGTTGCTGCTCCAGACTTCAAGCCTTCAGCAGCTTGGTAGTAGCCCGTTGAAATCAACCCCGAATCAGGGAGACTTGGCTGCTTACCTGGCCCCCTCCCTGGTAATTTTTATGTTGGCCATCTCCCTTTTAGAGAAGGGGAAGAGTTGATGGCGCCTGCTCCATTACCGCTGCCTGTGCGTACTGGGGGGTAGGGGTGCCCACAGCCCTCTGTCAGCTCGTGGCTGTCCAGGTATGAATGCATTTCCCCAGACTATCAGGCACATGGTATCACCTCCATTACCATCAAAAAGCCTCTAATTAGCATGTATATTTCTTTTTTTAAACCGTTTTCATCATCTCTGGAACAACCTGCAATGACAATAGCCAGTCCAGGTGCTAAAGTGCAGCCCTCGGGCCAGCCTGGCAAAGCTGCAGTCACCGTACATCAGGCAGAAATAAGCCCCAGCCATGAAAATGAACACCCTTTGTTACTCTAGAGACTGTGTTGTTTTTGTTAGGTTTAATTTCGTGCTGTTTTGAGTATAGCTTTTGTTGCAGCTGTTGCCACCTCCACACAGCTCTCGTCTTGTTATCGCTTCCTTTCCCGCTTGGAGCTGGCGGGACTGAGGGAAGCCACAGGAGCAACTCAGCTTGGCTTTACTTAGCCATCAGCGCTGCCCAGCTCTTCTGGGGCAGAAGGCTTGATGTGTGCCGCGGGTTTTGCCCTCACACTGCCCTTGCCAGCTGGTTGATAAGTCTGTTCCATACACCAGCCATGGCAAGCAAGGTTTTGCAGCTGGATTACGGTGCACTTCAGATGAAAAATGACATGTTATAATGCAAAAGGGTGCAATGAAACACGCAGGCCTCAGGGGCCTCTTGTCCATTTCCCTCAGGGAGTTCAGGGTTAGGGATGAGGCTTTTCTCTGCCCATTAGAGTGGCTGTGCGATGCGGGAGGCGCAGGAATTGCTGAGCTAACGCAGTGGTGTGTACAGAGCAGTTGGCTGGAGGAGAGCAGTGGGATGTGGGCAGTAAGAGCAAAGCTGCTGAGCTCTGTTTCAGCCCCCTCACTCTCCCTGGCTGCAGAGGGTGAGTCTGTTCCTGCTCTGTCTGCTCACTTCCTTGGAAAGATGAGATGCCAGTACTGACCTCCTCTGACAGGAAGGAGCTGGCAGGTTCATGGAGGGCTTTGGGAGGGTTTCCCAGTGCTGCCATATCTGTGGCAAGCCTGCAGAGCAAGCGGCCAGCTTTTCTGCAGCCCCTGCTTGATTTTTATCATGCTGCCATGCCCTGTCCTCCTGCAGGTGCGACCCAGGCTGGGAGGGCGAGTACTGCGAGGAGTGTGTGCGTATGCCGGGCTGTCTCCATGGGACATGCCACCAGCCTTGGCAGTGTATCTGTCACCCTGGCTGGGCCGGCAAGTTCTGTGACAAAGGTGAGTCATGGGCTGGACATCCCAGCCTCTGGTGCTGAGGGCAGAAGTGCATGGCCAGGTGAGCTGGCATAGCCAGAAGCCACCCAGGTGACGCCTCCTGGGCTGCTGGGGAGACGGGATGTTGCTTTGCTGCCACAGCTGGGACTGTCCCCTTACTGCAGAAGAGGTCAGACTGCCGGCACCCGCTCCCCGGCTGCGCAGCAAGAGCTGCCGCGACACCAGCCAGCCTCAGGAAACGAAGCAGATGAACTCATTGCCTTTATCACACCGTGCCTGGGCTCTGGGCAGCACCTCCTGCTTCCCCTGGGGCTTCCTGCCCTCAACAGGTGGCCAGCGGACACCCCTTTTTTGGCCTTGGAGGCTCCTCTGTGCCATAGAGAGGTCTGCACTGGCCAGCCAGATGGCATGCACAGTGTCTTCACACCATGCAGATTTGCAGGATGATTTGCTTTCTCTGCACCCCCAAGTTGTGCATTTTGCAGACTGTAGCTGGGAGGCACCATGTAGGCCCTGCACTTCTATTGCTGCCTGCTGTGCCTGTTGGAGGAGATGCAGGAGAGGCTCCTGCCATTTCTCCATCACCCCTCTTTTTGACGGGCTGCGTTGGAACTGCGTTGGCCACATCCCTCCTCTTTTCTTGCTAATTCCCACCTTTTCCTTTCCCTTCAGACATCCACATCTGCGAACACCAGTCCCCATGCCAGAATGGGGCTCAGTGCATTTACGACCGAGACGGGGAATATTCTTGCCTGTGTTCAGAAGGCTTCCATGGGAAGGACTGTGAGATGAAGACGGGGCCATGTGAGAAGGCAGGGTGAGACACAGCCGTGGGGGCAGCGGGATTACAGACAGCACTAGCTTCAGGTCATATGCTGCCAAGCTGCGGCCCAGCTTGGCTCATTGTCTGTGTATTTCCACGTGCTAATAGATTTAAGCCAAAACCATCTTTGGCTTTGATTTAGCTGTGTGCAATGCACAGTCCCGCTGTGTTGCGATCTGAACAGATTCCTGCCCCTGACTGCTGTGGGTGTGATGAGCTGACGTGTATCATGCCTTTGGGGAGTATCAGGAGAGCACATTTCCCCTTCAGATTGTTTGGCTGAAGACATCCCTGGTTGGTGGTGGGCCCATGCAGAGCCACAGCCTTTGGGGAGGTCCCACCACCTCTCACTCAAGTAGGTAGAAACTCCTGCCTGGTCTTTTTCATGAGAATACCTGCCCCCAGGCAGATGGCCAGCACTGGACCCACTGGCCACGCGAGTGGCTGTGTGTGTTTTCTTCCCTGGGGTGGTGGAAGCTGCTTGCTTTCCATGGCCATGACCTGTCCTTGCTGTCTCCACATAGGTCTCCGTGCAAGAATGGGGGGCAGTGTCAAGACGAAAATGGCTTTGCCAGCAACTTCACCTGCCGGTGCCTTGCTGGCTTCGTGGGGGCTCTCTGTGAGAATGATGTGGACGACTGCCTGATGCGTCCCTGTGCCAACGGTGCCACCTGCCATGACGGGATCAACCGCTTCTCCTGCCAGTGCCAGGTGGGCTTCGAAGGGCGTTTCTGCACCATCAACATCAACGACTGCGCCAGCCAGCCATGCAAAAATGGGGCAAAGTGCTACGACCGAATCAACGACTATGATTGCTTGTGTCCTGACCATTTCACTGGCAAAACCTGCGAGATCTCCATCCCCGAGCCCACCTGGGCTCCCCCTTACCACCCTGTGAACCATGAGAACAGCGGGGGCGTGAAAAGCACCACCAGCGAGATGCCAGGGGTGACGCAGCCAGAGCCTGTCAGGACCGTGGTCACAGGGCGGCGTGTGGCCAACCACAGCGAGAAAGAGCCGGGGGGAGGGTTGTTGAAAATCTCTGTGAAGGAGGTGGTGACCCAAAGGGACTCGGGGCTGAGCGAAGCCCAGCTGGTGACAGTGCTGGTGTTCGGGGTGCTGACAGCAGTGCTGGTCCTCATCACCATCCTGCTAATGCTGAGGAACTGGCAGAGGAACCGTCAGAGGTCGAACTGGTGCCAAAGCCCTTCACAGGCTGTGAGGAAGCTCCAAGACCAGGAGTGTCAGGTGGGCATGCTCAACACCGTCCTGATCGAGCCCAGGAAGACGACAGAGCTGTGAGCTGCAAGGACTCTGAGCTGGGCTCTGGCAGGTCATCATGCTGGCAAACCCCTCGAACTGCACCCTGGGGAGCCGCGCTGGCACAAGCCGGGCAGTGGGCAAGGGCTCCCAGGGCAGCGAACACGTCAACGAAACCCCTGGTCGTTGAGCATTGGTGTGATGGCCCTGCCTGGGTTTGAGCTGTCTCCCCCCCAGCTGGCGCAGCTGGCACCCATGGGCATCTGAAAGCAGGGCTGTGTTGGGCTGTCCCTGCAGGGGAGCGCCGACGTGCCGCTTGTGGCAGCTTACACCATGCAGTGCCGCTATCATCTGACCTGAGCGCTCAGAAACAGGACAGGTAGTGCTGAGGAGGGCACAGCTTTCTTGCAAGCGCAGATTCTGTCAGGCCCTTTGTAACTCCTCTCTGTGACCAGCAGAAGGGGCTTTGTCCTTCTTTGCGCTGGTGTTGGGATGTTTCCTCTGGGGCCTTTGGGACAGTTATGGCTGCACGGGCCTCCCTGCCCCCATACTGGATGGGGTGGCTCCCGGCTGTTTCTGTAGGCTGTCTTTCCAGATGCCATGTCCCTAGGGACTGAGCCAAACACCCTTGCTCCCTGGCCTTGTGGTTCTGTGAGCCAGTTCAAAGAGACTCTGGAGATCATTTTGGGTCTCCTTGTGCCCTTCCTCTGCCCTGAGTGATGCCCCCTCCTCTTGCTGTCAGTCTTGCGGTTACAAACATGTTCTGTACTTTCCTCCTGATGATCCAGGGGTCTTCTCCCCCGGCTTACTGAGCCGTCCTTTCTGGTCTGGCCACAACCAACCAACCAACCTCCTTCCCCTCTCCGGTGTGCACTTCTGCCTCACTCTTCACTGACAAGGAGGAGCATGACCTGCTCCCCTCTGGGGTCCTCTGGGCCTGAGATGGTCCTTCTCATATGCCCTCACAGGAGAAACTGGAGATGGACAAGGCTGGAGATCTGCTGTGGCTAGTTCAGGAGTAATACAAGATCCAGATCCTCCTTTCCTCTCCCAGTCACTCTGAGGCAGGCAGCTGGCACTAACCCCAAATCAGCCATTGTAGCGTTTCTTGACACAGCAAAGGCTAAGCTCCCCACAGTGCATGTGAGGACAGGCTACCGAGCCTGGGATGACCGTAAGAAGCAGATACGATACTCCCTTCCCTGCCGTCACTAAAGCATGCCTAAGAGGCAGTAGATGGCCAGGTCACTTAGCCTTTGTACTAGGTCTGCTCCTGCCTGTGCTGGTCTGGTGAGCAGCAACCAGCATCTATCTGCCAAGGCCAGGGTTTTCCATGCCTCCTCATGGGCACGGAGGGCTAAGCAGCGGGGTAAAAAACCCCACAACCCAAACCCTACTACTGGCCTGCAGGGTTACAGAGTTGGGTTCAAGATGGTGTGAAGACAGCACACAGAGGAGCGAGCACTCAGCCAGGAGGAAGACCTGGGAGAGGGGACTGGGGCTTCATCAGAAAGATTATTTTTTTAATACATGGATGGATGATGTACCTTTATCAAATAAAACAAATACAAGCCCAGAAGCAGTGTATCAGAGAGTCATAAAATAATCTAGGTTGTAAGGGACCTATGGACACCAATGTCCTGCTCTCAGCAGATCGTTAGATCAGGTTGCTCAGTTACTTGTTCTGGATGAGTATCTCCATCGCTTCCCTCAAGAATGCAAATCCAGGTTGTGGCACAGGAGTTGTCTTGCCCCATGCCCTCACCCCACACTGCAGGGGGGGAGATAGCTCCCACAGTCTCAGGGGAAGGAAAGGGACCTTCCTCAAGACAGGGTAGCAAAGGTGCGTATCTGCTAGGTGTTACCTCAGTGCATGGGAGAAGGGGAAAACCCAAGACTGAGTCCAGGGGTGCCTGTGGGAAGAGCAAGTTGATCTTAAAAATTAACACAGCTGGGGGTTTATGCAGCTGGGAGCAGGGCAGGAGGGATAGGGAGTTTCCCTTGGAAAAGCAGTCTTGAAATAAACTAGCCTTAGAGGCCTTTAATGTCATCACATTATGGCCCTTCAGGGGAAGGCCTTCTCCACTGTAAGCTGGAGGAAGAGCAGCAAGGTTCCTGGGTGCAACCTTCTGGGCTGTTTGGAGAGGTCAGTGCCCCCTGAGAAAAGTAGGGAGCAGGTAGGGTTGTCCTTGTGCAGAGAGAGGGCACCACTCACAAGGAAATCTCTCCCTGAGAGGAAAAGTGGACAGGGACCTGAATAACAGAACTTCACAAGGATGTTTCCACTTTATTTTAAATTGCACGTGTGAGACTAAGTCTTAGACTAGGAGTCACCGATTCTTCAGTGAGCAGAAAATCCCTCTGTAATCACAAAGGGGAGCCTTGGAGGGGTGAGGTATCCCACCAGCCAGGCTTGCATGGCCCTAAACACCAGTTCCGATCTTCCCTATTAAATGAAAGACCACGGTGCCATGCTCCCATCCCTGAGGACAGACAATCACTGTCTGCAAGCAGGAATAACCCCTTCCCTCACCTCAGCAGCTCCTGGCCCTGCAGGGACAGGGCTAGTGGCTGAGGTGAGAAGAAAGTTGGGCACGGAGCGAGGAGGGCTGCCTGGGCTCAGCACAGGAGGGAGGTCACTGCTGCCCGCTGTGCAGGAGGCGCTGGAACAAGGAGCCATCCTTCTTACTTAGGCGAGTGGGTGAATCCAGTTCTGCCACTCTCCCAGCTTGCATCACCAGCACACGGTCTGAGTCCAAGATGGTGTTCAGCCTGTGGACAAACACCAGGACACACATTGGTGAATCTGAGGAGAAACACTGGATACGGCTTCCCCTGCTATCAAGGGGTGGCCCAAGGGTACAAGGGAGTGGTACTGAGTCACTTCCAGTCCTAGATTAATGGTTCACCGCAACCTGAATGGCATGGAAGAACCATGGGTACAAAAAAACGCCATCACCACCTCTTCCTCCTTACTGCCTTCCTCCATCTCCCTTCATTGCAGCGGAAGAGGGGCTGAGACCACCTTCAACCCAGTCTTGCTGCCTTGCCTAATGCCACTCCTTCCTCTGCTGGTTCTCCTCCCTCATTACTCCTCCATCAGAGGTGGGCTCCCCGGCCCAACCCAAACACACACCTCAGCCCACACTGCCCTTACCTTTCTACTCTATTTATGCATAATATCCCTAGTGTAGGAACCACGTTCCCTTCACACCCCTCCTGCCTCCCTCCTATCTGATGTATTTAACAAGACCCACTCAATTCACTTGCCAGGCCCAGCCCACCCTGCCTGTCATCCATCACTCCCACTTCCGTGCAGCAGGACACCAGCCTCTGCCACCTGCTCATTTGATTTTTATTTTTGTGGTAACCTTTGTGTTTTGAAAACACCTTCCACACAACTGCATAACCCTCCTCCAACTTCTCCTCCACCTGGCAAGTGTGGGAGCACCGCATAACGCTAACCCATCCTTTCCCAGTATCCATGGTAGTTGTTCTTTGCCCTCCTCCCTCTGCCTGTAACCATCTACTGCCCCTACTCTTACACTAAATCTCTCAGCTGTGGAACAAGCACTGCTGCCTTGTCCTGCCTGCGCAGTGCCTAGCCTGCCGGCATCGGGTGCAGGTTGGAACTAAGGTTTGGAGGTTTGGAAAACAGCCACCGTTCTACCTCCCGCAAACAGGAGCTGGCTACAGCCCTTCGCCGCCGGCTGTCCTGCAGTGCCCCCTACTGAGCCAGAGACACCTGCTCCTCCCCGGTATCCATGCTGCCTCTTTCTGTAAGACAGTTCTCCATTGCTCCTTGCTCTAATTTGGCAGAACCACAAGGTCCAATTCATTCCCCTGGTCCCAGTAGGCAGTGGCCAGGAAGAGCCATCTGCCATACGATGCGGTATATGCTGCCCCCCAAATTCTGGGTACAACATTTTCACATCCAGTTGTTCCCAGCACCCAGGCGCTAATAAAGTGGAAAAGGCAAATAGGCAAGGTCCAGCCTTTTGCACTTGAAAAGCCTCATCATGGAGATCCCCCTGCTCAGCTCAAGGCCCAGACACAGCACGTGCAGCCACCACTTCCTGCGAGTGGTAGGATGAATTCACGTGCAGAGTGTTGCTTCCTCCATACCTGTGAGCAATAGTCAAAACAGTTTTGTCGGCAAAGCGCTGGCGGATGGTCTGCTGCAGCAGCTGGTCTGTCTTCTGATCCACGCTGGCTGTGGCCTCATCAATACACAGCACCTGCCAGGGACAGAGAGTGAAGGGGACCAAGCACCACAGGGGAGACCCCAGTCCCTGCCTAGGGACAGCCCAAGAAGGTAGCACAGGATGTCTACTCCCAACACACCCCTAACTCTGAAGTGCTCTGCTTTGCTGTCCTCACACAGCCATCAGCAGCTCGCCCTCCCCCTTGCTCTGACAGAAGCAGGGCACTCACCTTGGTCTGTGTCAGGAGCGCTCTTGCCAGACACACCAGCTGCCTCTGTCCCACGGACAGACTCTTTCCCCTCTCTCCGACCTCGCTGTCCAATCCACCTGCAAGGGTCAAGCTCAGCAGTCATCCCACCAGGCTCTGTGTGGGGCCCCAAACAGCTCCCCCAGTCTTGGGTTTTCCCAGCAGCACTCAAAAATCCAGACTCTGCTCAGGCCCAGGACTCGGGAACCAGAGCCTTTATGCTTGGAAGCAAGCAACATCTGGCACAGAGATGCCATGGTCCCCTAGAACTATGGGCTGGCTTCTATCTAGGATTTGCTCTGACATCCACTGAAGCCTGGTCTCATCAGCAAGATCCCACCACCCAATCTGTCACCTGCCAGTCCCTTGCCATTAAATCTCAGGGAATGCCACTGGGTCACGCTGATCTGCTCCCACCCTGGTCCTAGTATGGCCTCACCTAACCAATTCCCTACTGCATCCATATGTCTCCTTTTCCTCATCTCCCTGACTGAGCTCAGGCCTTCCCCTCTCGCAGTACCAAGGCTCACCAGCTGCTGCTTGCTGGGCTCAGACTCACCCATCTGAGTGACGGCATCCTGCAGGTGACACTGCTCTAGCACCTCGTGGAGCTCAGCATCAGTCCGTTTTCCCTGGGGGTCCAGGTTCTCTCGGATTGAGCCACTGAATAAAAACGGATCCTGGGGGATGATGGCCAGTCTAGATCTGCAAGCAAATGAGACTTGAGGGCTCATGGGGTGGGTTCTGCAGAAAAGCAAATGCCTTTTTTTTTTTTTCGCTGGGGTGGGGTGTCTTGGCTTGCTGCACATCTCAGAGGCAGAGAGACAAGGGTCACACATTCAGCATGGTTTCCTTAGTACAGCTGCTCAGAAACAACAGAGCAATTCATAAGAAGGTGTCACAGTCAGACAAGAGGGTGCCATGACAGTTTGCTCCTTACTCTTCCCTTTGGCATCCAACCACTGACAGCTCTCAGCCTCCGCATTCCCCCAGCTGCCCTCCACTCTGCTCAGCCCTCCGTACCTCAGGTCCTCCAAGCCCACCAGCTGGCTGTCAACACCATCCAGGAGAATCCGTCCTGATTTCAGCTCCAGCATGCGGAAGAGGGCCAAGAAAAGGGTGGATTTTCCAGATCCTGTGCGACCCACAATCCCCACCTTCTCTCCAGGGTAGACAGTGAAGCTCACACCATCGAGCGCATTGGGCAAGCCTGCTCGGTAGGCCAGGACCACTTGCTGGAACTCCACAAGCCCCTGGCTTGGCCAGTCAGCAGCAACCTAAGAGGGATACCGAGGTGAGACAGGGTATGACTGTGACACGCTGCCATCTTCAGCCTCATGTCCCCACAGGCCAAGCCCCATCCGTCCCTTTGGATGGTTGCTTGGCTTCTGATCAGACCTAAAGCACAGCCCAGCACCAACTCCAGCCCCCTCCTAGGCTTGTTTTTCTCTCTAGTTTGGATCTAGAACCCATTCTTCTCTCCTACCCCTTCCCATCATTCCAGCCTTCACCAACTCAACTCCTGTCAGAGACTCGCTCCCCACAGGGGATGTACTGGTAAAAGATGAGCAATCAAGGTGGTTTATGTGAGTGAGGGCCCTTCATCCATTCACTGGAACCCTGTGATCTTCCCAGGAGGCAAGTGCAGGGCACAGAGCTAGAAGATGGGCTGGTCCCTGAGAACATATTTGAGCTTTTACCTGGACCAGTCTTTCCTGGGGTTCCATGGGCATGTCTGTGGTGTATTCCTCTGTCCGCTCCACACTCACCATCATGGTCTCTGTCAGAGTGAAGCTGGAAATGAGGCCTGAGAGCAGGTTTGTGACAGACAGGGCATATGAGAGTGCCAGGCCCACAAGTCCTGCGAGGACAAAAGCATAAGCAAGAATGTTACTGGCAGGGAAGGAGCTGGGAACTTAGTGGCAGGACAAAGAAACAAAGGAGTCTGGGATCCCACTTGAGGATGGGGACAAAAAAGAGGACAGACAGGAGCTAAAACACTACACTGTGGGTGATTAGTAGAGGGGACAGGGAGCAGGAGCTCTGGATCTTACTCCAGTATAGGAAAATGTGCAGCTTTGGGTGAGGAGAGGAACCCCTGAGCCACAGCCTAGGGATGAACACAGAACAATCCCTGGAAGCCTACCTGGATTTCCCAATTGCTTCTGATGCTGGATGATGGCAATTCCAGCAATAGCAGTAATCACAGAGACCCCAATCATCTGCAAGCGGATGTCCAGCCACTGCATCACTGTGTTGCTGGCAAAGAGGCAGCGCTGGTTCTGCTCCAGGTGCAGCTGGTTCTCCAACTCGAACCTGGCAGGGCACAACAGAGGTTCACACCACTCAACCTCCATTCCTGCTGCCTCAGACCAGGGGCATTCCTGCCATGCTAGAACCAGCCTCACATCAGGAAGGCTCTGGTCTATAAAACCAAACCTCTGGCTCTCTGGGTGCTCCTTCTTTCCACTTACCTCTGTGTTGCTCTCATGGCTCTGATGCTGCTCAGTCCCAAGAGGGTTTCTGAGAAGTGAGTGTAAATGGGAGACAGGGTGACACTGTAAAGGCGCTTGAGCTCCCGGGATGTGCGCCGGTAATAGCGCTGGATGGAGAAGTAGAGGGCAGCCAGAGGAAGTAAGACCAGACCAATCCAAGGGAGGCCATAGGTGATTATCACCAGCATGCCCAGGAGCCCGTACATGTTGGCCAGGAAGATGTTAAGGATAAACGGCAGGCTGTCATCCACGCAGTACAGATCTGAAGAGAAGCGGTTCAGGATCCGGCCCGTTGGTGTGGTGTCAAAGAAGGTGACTGTGGCCTGGCAAGGAGGGAACCAGAAAGTATGAGTAAGTCAGCTGCAGCAAGATCCAGCCACAGAACAGTGCCCAGGAGAGCAGCACCAAGGGGAGCAGATACAGCCACAAAGGGGCGGCCACCACAGCCCCCTTCCTTTCCCAGCTGGAGAAGAAATCTGACTCCAAAGCCAGCATCCACTCGAAGCCAAACAACTCATGCTGTTTGCATGGGAAAAGGAAATAGTCTTTCTGTGGCAAATGGCAGACAGCTACCAAGATAGCAGTCGCTCAGATCCCATACTAGCCCACCGGTAGCCAGTGACACAATCCTCTAATCCTAGCCTTTCACCCTACCTTCCAGTTCTCTAATCCTAACTCTAGCTTGAGGACCCAAGGAAGCCCAGATCCTAAGAAAGTTAACTGGCACATGCCAGCATCAGCCCTAAATCTTGCTTAATGACCCCTTCCAATCTCATCTGAATCTGACCTCATGGTCCTGTAAAATTTACTTTGATTCAACTGGCCCGCATCTGGGCTATATATCCAAGCCTAAAGAGTGAAAAGATGCATGTAGCAGTCATAAAACACCCCTTCATGGAATGGAACAAGCCTTACAGCTCATTGGTCCCTTGCGCTGGTTGCGTGCCCTTTTTGGATATAGTCCTACGGGGAGCTCATCAGCTAATACGAGCAGAAACCCTAATCCAGCTCCCCAACCTTTACTCCCAACTATGAGAAAAACGTCAAGGCAGTGAATTGCAGCAGCCCCAGCCTGCCCTAGCCTGTCTGACTATTACCTTTAGAGCCCTCTGAAGCAGTCGGTTGTGAATGACAGTGGCGGCACGGATACTGCCATAAGCAAAGAGGAAGGCCCGAAGAATGGTGAAGAGGGAGTTGGCCCCTGCAATGCTCCCATAAACTATCAGGTAGAAATTCACATCCAGTGAACCATTGGAAGGGACTGGGGTGGTGTCCAGAGCTTGAATGGGGGAGCTGGAACACAGAAGGAGGAAGATTATGAATCTGCCAAGGTCACCATGACAGTAAGCTCCCAAACAGGGCATGAGAACCCAGGAGCATACTCAAGGGGAAACCAGGATATTTCAACCTGATTCTCCTGTGAGAGACCACCCCTTTGGCATGCTGGGACAAACACTCAGATTACAGCTAGTGGTCTTCCATCAGGCCCAGGCAGAAGCCCTTTGGGTACCTCATCAGGTCACAGATCTTGATTCTCTTTCTTTGTCAAAGCAGCCATACAGATCCCCTGCAGTGGGGTGGTCAGTTTATCCCTGCTTTCAACAAGGATCTTCACAGGAAATACACTTAAGGGCAAAATGGGAGTGGGTTTCCAGTTTTCTTTGGCATTTCCTGACTAGCATTCACTTACGTAAGCCCAAAAATGGAGAAGAGAAGCAGGTCTGGGGAAGGTGGGGAAGCTGAGCAGACCATCACAGAGGTATTTGCTGTTTGGGATATGCTGGAGATCCAGTGTGACAGCCACCAATCTGAGATATTTCTGGATGCTACAGAGAAAGACAGACTCCATAAAGAGGGATTCAACTTCCAAATCAGAAAAAATGAAGCAGAAAAGCTGGAGGGGAAGCTGCTGGACAACTTTTGTTATTATCTCACTGCCTAGCCTAGTCTTCCCTGCCTTCATTCTCCACTGGGAACAGCCTTGAGCTGCAGCAGTGACAGGGCACTGCTAGAGAAGCAGACATGCAACTGCAGCAGTGAGACGCAAGATCCTGTTCCCACGCATGCCCCCTCCCAACTGTGCTACCTTAATTTGGAGAAGAGAAAAGGGGTCTTCCTGCTGCAGCGAGAGTGATTAATCCCCTGGCCTCTTTTCTTCCCTGGATTGCACACAACCAGGGAAGCGAGGAGAAGAATGTCTAAAGAGAGATGTGCTGCTGGGCCACTGACTCACCTTGCATCAGGAGCAGTGAGAAGAGGATGGATAATGCCAAGCAGCTGCCCACTGCCTGCCAATATGCCTTGTACACCTTAAAAGCCACTGCTCCTTCTTTCTTCTCTTCCTCCCTGTGGATGAGATGATTGCTTTGGGTTGATTCTTCTGCCTCTGTCTCTATGGCCTCTTCTTGGCCCTGTTCATCAGGGGCTGTGGGAATGAAGGCAAAAGCAAAGGTCAGTGCGACGCAATTTCCTCCTGCAGCTGCTCCTTGCTGTGAACACAGCAAGTGTAGCAAGGCTATGAGGGAGACTTTTCTTCCCTCCTCTCTCCCCTTTCAAGACAGGTGCACCAGTCCTGGCAGACTTTCATCCAAAGCTGAAAGACCACAAGTGGAACAACAGATTCAAATACGGCTCCAGACCAACACACCACGATATGTGGGCCTCCTCTCCCTCTGTGCACACACTACCCACACATCAGCACTGCCACAGCAGAGCAAGGTGGTGGGAGCTCCGCTCTAAGGCCAGCAGCCTCCACTACAGGTTCTGCCTAAGTGCTCAGCTGAGCTGTCCTGCCCCAGCCACTCTCAAGCTTGCCAGATACAGACCTTTATCCTTCCACTTCTTGTCCATATCCTTGAACTTGGGGAAGGCTTCCATGAGTGGCAGGATATCAGTTGGTGTGCCTGAGAAGAGAGAGATGAAAATGCTTGAGTCTCTGAGGAACAGATGCCAGCTACTCCCTGCCTCTTGCTATGAAATGGCCCCATTTTGTTCTCCCATAACATTTTCCATTTTCTCTCACAGCACCTGCACCCTTGAAGGCCCTGCTCCGTACAACCTGCTACAGCCTTCTGCCTTATCAGCTCCCCACTTCTAGGACTGTCCTGTTTTATCTGTGCATCTGCACATTTCCTTCCACCCCATCTTTGCCCACCTGCAGTGTCCTCAAGCTCTTTACCACTGAGTTCGCCACTAGTCAATCCTACTCCCTTATGCCTGTCTTTGCTCAAGCCATTCCAAGACTGGCACGCAGGCACAACTGAATGCCTAAGAAGACAGGCAGTGTACCTGTCTTAACTATCCTGCCATGGTCTATCAACAACACGGCATCAGCCTTCTCCAAAAACTCCGTCCTGTGTGTGCAAAGGATCCTGGTCTTGTGTTTGAGAACTCCAAGAATGCATTTTTGCATTAGATGGTTGGCTACGTCCGCATCAACAGCAGCCAGGGGATCATCAAGGAGGTAAAGCTCTTTATCCTGAGAGGGAGGGAAAAGACAAGGATACAGCTGCTGGCCTTGCCAGAGCAGGCAGTGCTGTAGAGAAAAGTGCTAGCGCCTCTGTGTGGCACACTGCCAGCACCTTTAGGCCAGCCCGATGCAGTTTAAGATGTGCTGCCAGAGCACATTGTACAGCTGGGTGCTTCCAACTGCTTTACATCGCACTTGGCACTGGGTGCAACTGGCCACAGCCCGACTGCGGTGCTCTTTACCTGGTAAACAGCTCTGGCAAGGGCTATTCGAGCCTTCTGTCCCCCACTGAGCGTCACACCATTTTCACCAACCTCTGTCTGGTCACCGGCTGGTAAAATCTGAAACATTCAAGAAAATTCATTTAGAAGGGACAGAAAACTACTGGGCACCCAAGACTAGAACACTGGGATCCTTCTCCTGCTTCTGGCAGTAATTCCTTAAGGTGACATCTTACCAAAAATTAAACAATGCAACAGTCTATACTACAGACAAGTGGCAAGCTTGGCATTCATAAACCTAAACTCTCTTACACTCCAGAATAGGGTGGCCACATCTGAACTACACACTGAGAGCAACTTCTGCTCTGAGATAACTCTGAAATTGTACCTGTGAATTTTCTGGGAAAGCAAGAGCTGTGCCTGCACTAAAATCATGCCAGGGGACCCAGTAAGAACAACAAAGTTTCAGTAGCTGGAAACAGTTTTCTCTTGATTTGGTAGCATACGCGTAGTATATTACTTCTCACATAAACATCTTGCTTTACAGAGTATTTGTAGCTCCTGCCAAAGCAAACAGGAGCTCCTAGTGCTTGGCTCTTCAGAAAAGCAGGCATCAGGTTATAAACTGGGAGGAGAAGGCTAGCTTCCTACCATATGCAACAGCCAGGTTTACTGGCTAATATAGCCATAAGCCTCAAACCTAGAATATGCATATTACTGACAGGAGGACCACAGACTCAGCCCTTCCAGATCCACAGGAAGTTCCCTCTGATCCAAAAAAGCATCAGCTGCTGATAGGTTCTGCCTGAAAAACCCAGTAGCCATCAGCTCTGCAAGAACATCTCCTTTTCCCAGGATCAAGAGCTTGCCTCAGCAGCAGAAGAAACCATCTAAAGTGCTACCAGAGTGACTTCACACCTTAAAGAACCGTGGGGCCAAGTATGGTCTAGGATTGGTAATCAGAGTAACGCTGTGTGATTGGGACATCAGAAAAACAGTTTATAGCCTGAAAGAATGAGAACTGCTCCCAGTGAGGCTCAGGCTGGATGCAAAAGCTGCCAAGAAGGCGCAGGCAGGTTTGCCGTTTAGGTACTCACGTTCAGGTCCTCGGTGAGGGCACAGGCCTCCACCACCTCCTCGTACAGCCTGGCATCATATTCCCGCCCAAAAAGAATGTTCTCACGGACAGTGGTAAACTGTATCCAAGGCTCCTGTGTGACCAGACCAAATCCTTGCTCCAGGTCACAAACATACACTTGTCCACCTCGTCTGCAAGCACAGCAGAAGTGGGTGGGAAGGGCAACAAAGGAGAACTGTTGGCAGATCAAAATGGCCTTCAAATAGGAATAGCACTGGATGGTCCCTGCCTGCTGTGGCATGGAGGGACCAGACAAGGAGGAGTCTATAGGCTACTTACTTAATGAGCTCTCCAGTGATGGCTGCAAGCAGAGAACTTTTGCCAGCACCAACCTTCCCAACAACCCCCAGGAGCATTCCCTGCAAAGGGAAACAAATGCACTAATAGAGGGTGACTTGTTCAGATTTCTTGAGCCATACATCACCTGTAAGAAAGCTGACTGCTGTCTTGAACTAGGACTATCTTACAGGTTCAGCAGCAGAGCTGGGTGCAGTTGTCAGGTAAACCAGACTCCTGATATGGTAGGACACAAATCTGCAGGCAGTGTTAACTCTGGAGCCTAGCTGTGTTCCCTGCCCAGTCCTCTCCTGCAGCAATGGTGGGAAGCAGAGGGAGCTGGTTCACCTCTTGTCTGTAAGCCATGAGTGGATCTTCTCCAGCACCCTTCGGCTCTGAGAGACACGATATGTCTCCTGTGCTTCTTGACCAAGAGAAGGCTTTGATACATGGCTCATAAGACAAGGAAAACATGAAAATGTGCTACCCCGACTCCATTATTTGGCTGCTCTAGTGCCATTCTTCTCTGTTACCTCCTACATTCTTGCTCACCTTTCTCACAGACAGGTTCTCAATGTCCAGTTGCAGAGTGCCTGTGGATAAGGGCTGCCGGGTGCTTTCCTCCTCAACTGGTGCCCATGAGAAGGCTGCACATCGCATCTCCATGGCAGTAGCAGTACCTGAAGGGCTATCTGTAAGAGAAAAGCAGAACAGCATTGCACTACTATGAGAAAGCCAGAAAATTAAAGGCACCTGGCATGAAAAATATTATCAGCTTTGCTCCCAAATGGATGAGACCACAGACAGGGCACCACCATGATACGCTTGACCCAACCACAGCACGAGACGCTTGCCTACTGACTTGCCCTAAACTTATACCTCCCTTCCTCCAACCGTCCTGTCTCCAGCTCCCACTAGACACACATGGCGACCTGCTGGCTGTCAGGGAGACACCATAAGGATAGCCTGGTTTTATTATTGTTGAAGGTAAAAGAATTGCAGGGAACTGACAAAAGGCAAGGAATGAGAGAAAGGGAGCTGTGACGGCTCAGAAGAGGAGCACTCGCTTAAGGTTTTCTGCCAGGCAAAGCCAAGGTTGTTGATGGCTTCAGTGTCAGAGGAGCTTCGGACAGAGGGAGCAGCTTCTTCTAAAGGGACACTAATGGCAGGGCTCCATGGGGACAAGCAATGGCCTACAGTTGGTAAAGATGAATGTTACTGTCTTGTCTCCTGTTTTCCACAGAAATGAAGTGCCTTCATTCTGCCTTTGACAATAGAATGTCTTGAATCTTGGGGTGACAGCCAGCTGCCCTCCAGTACTGCCCCTGGGCCTCACACCTCAGCTCTCTGCCCCAAATGCCCCCTACCCAGGGTCCCAAGCCCAGGAGCATCCTTCACCATTACCTAGGGCATAATAAGCTTCCAGGTCCTGGTCCACGATTTCAAGGAAACGCTGGATTCGATCCAGGGAAACTTTAGCTTCTAAGGTCCCATTCAACACCCATGGGAAGCTGTTGAGGGGGAGAATGAGCATCCCGACAAGGGCCAATGCTGTGAACACCTGCATGGGTAAGGAAACAGCCATGAGTTGGAGGCAGTATCTCCCTCGCCTCTTGTATTCTCCAAACAGCTTCACCAGCGAAAACCTGAAGAGCTGTGGGGAGACACAGGCTGGGTTTATTTCCCGGAGAAGATGCCTCAGGACTGCAGCCCCACTGTAGACTGTCCTCTGCACGAGACAAGGCTGGAGTTCTCCCTACTACCTGCTCACCTTTGTGGCAGTGAGCTGGTGACCCAACAGGACATAGGTGATGAAGATGGCAATGGAGACAACAACAGGCAGTGCTGCCCACAGATACACACACAGAGCATCCAGGTACTTGATGGCTTGTAACTTCTGCAGCTCTTTAGCCCGGCAGGCATTTATCCTGGTGCTGAAGTGCTTCTCCCAGGTGTAAAACTTGATCACACGAATGCCATGTAGGAACTCTGTCATTAGCTGCAGGCAAAAAGGAAAAGCACGTAGAGCAAACAGTGCCTGCCTAATGCACCCTATGCCAGCTAGGCATCTGGGCTGGAGCCAGGTTTGCAGTTGACTCCTCCTAATGGGCAGGCTAGAGATACCAAGAACCATTTATTGCTAACAAAGACATAAACTCAAGTGGCAGCTACTAGGAACTTTGTTCTCACTCATTCCACCAGCTTCCTCAGCCACCTGTGCTGTGTATGACTCAGGAAGAGGCAAAATATTACACTACTTCCCAACTGAAAGATGTGCAACACAGGTGAAGGGATGTGTGGAATTACTAGCTCCAGCCTGGATACCATTTACCTAGTTTGGCCTGACAGCACCTTGAGACAGTAACACCTGACTCTCAGGCCTGGTGCTGCCATGACACAGCCAGTCTGTGTCCAGAGCCTGGCTGGCTCATATCCAGCAGCTCAGGTGTCCCTGCGCCATGCTGTCCTCTCATTCCTGCTCTCAGGTCAGCACATGCAGAGCAAGCTGAGATGTGCCTGTTTACCTGACTTTAAAGAAAACTAAAAAGTGAGAGTTCACTCAGCAAACCAGTCTCACAACAGTTGGAGAAGGTTTGGCATACCCCATACAACTAGCTACACTTTCTGTTGGGAAAAGAAATATTTTTAAAGCTCCCAACAGTTCTGACATGGAGCTGACTTACGTTTCATGCTTCCAAAGCATGATAGAAAGGGCGAGTGAAAGTGCTGTCCCCTCACTTCAGAGATACAAGGCTAAAAGGTGGGAATCAAATGTTTGACATGTGAGGAGAAGAGAGATGGCACTTCAAATATGGAGAAGACAGTGGAAAAGATATCGCTAAGCTGGAGCAATATAAACCCACTACGTCCATCATTGCTGCCTTTGTTCAGACTGCAAGCCACCTCACCACTGATAGTGTTACTGGAGTAATAGGATGGAAGCATCTCTAGAGGAAGCAGCCAGGAGTCCTACCTTAGCATCCACACACAGAAAAGAAACCTGCAAGTGAACCTGAATTAGCGCAGGGGGCAAGACAAGAATTAGAGGTTCACTATCTTGTGGCTGGCAAAACTGCATCACCTTGAAACACTTTTGAAACAAGTATGTGTGCGTGGGTGCATGCCCCCTTTAGCATTTTTTCCAACGGTTGTGATTCAATTAATGTGCTTGGGATCATGGCAAGTGGCTAAAAAGCCAATGTTCCTGGGACAAATGGGAAGAAAATATAGTAACAAACTTAGAGAGCCCCCAGCTGCCCCTCACCTTGACGCGTGTGTCCTTGTGTTCCAGCATCCCCCTGTTGTTCATCATGATGCGGTTGGCTATGACCTTGTTGATGGGCACAAGCAGCAATGCCAAGGCCAGGCCTCCCAGAAAGGCGACCCCCACTTGCTGGTAGAGGAGGTAGAGGGTAATGGCAAACTGGAAAGGCAGGCTCCACACCTCATGGAAGCTGAGGCAGAAGTTCACCAACCTACTGGTGTCTGTGCTCATGAAGTTGACAATTTCCCCCACAGTAAAGCGGGTAAGGCTAGTGCTGCCAACACGCAGAGCCTTACGATAGATAGCAGAGATGATGGCAGCCCGCACCATCAGCGTCACCTTGTTCACCTCATAGGTGAACTGGTTCCGCAAAAGAGCACTCAGGAAGGAGCCAGCAAAGAGCCCGAGGGCATAAAGCACCCCATGGCTCAGAGGCTCCTGCCGTGACTCCATGAAGTTCACCAGCAGGTTCAGAAGCAGAGGACCCGAGAAACCCAGTAGGTTGCCGGCCAGCCTGAGAAGTCCAAGGGAGTAGAAACGAAGCCCAAAGGCTGCATGAAGAACTGAGAAGAGTCGCACAGCCTCCTGGGCATGGTGTGAGTTGTCCGGGGCATCGCTATTCCCATTGCCTCCAGAAATGATTGGGCTAGTAAGAGACACTGTCTCCTCTTCTACTTGGTGCAGAGCTGCTGCCTTCTCCCAGCAGGAGTAGAACCGATCACAGACCCTGGCAGCTTGGAGGTGGCGAGGAAGCACATACACATCCTGTGGCTGGTTCAGCTTCCACTGATAGCCGCGTTTCATAAGAGGGTTCATCCAAACATAAAAGAAGCGTGAGAGCCAGCTCTCACCATCTTCTGCCACTCTCTGCTGATGAGGCACTGGGATCCCTGGCTCTGAGATGACCTGGTCTTGTTGCCAGGAGCAATTGATGGAGAGCAACTCTTGCCTGCCAGTAGCGGGTAAGAGGTAGCCGATCACATATACAAGCAGAGAGATCAGCTGCAGACAGAGAATGGCAAATCTGGAGGAGGCAGCAGGGTGGGCAGGGGACCAAGCTGTCTTGCTTTGGCAGTACCACACCAGCGTGATGACGAAGGAAGGTAGAGGTAAGAGAGTGAGGAGGGCCAGGGCCACAGGGCCCCTAGTAGAGCCGTGAACGGACCTGCAGAGCATGACAAGAGCGAGGCTGTGTGTGAGCCATGTCAGGGCGGCAGTGCCATTGGCCAGCACTTCCAGGTACACAGGGCCCATATCCTCCTGAGAAATGGTGGCTGGGATGGTATCGGCAAGGAATAGGCCAGCAAGTACGAAAGAGGTGACAATTCTGCATCCCCAGCCTGGCCTGCAAGGCACCCCAGAGCCAGATCTAGAGGAGGAAAGAGCAGAAAAAAAGTTTACAGTTGGAATTCCGTCACTGCTTAGTCAGTACTCTGCTTTCTTCCTCTCCTCTTCCTCCCTTTATCCATTCACTCTTGCCCTCCTGGATTCATCTCCTTAGATTTTTAATTTTTTCAAACTGTAGGCATTGCTAACCGACATCAAGTCAATACAGCCCAGTATCTGATCAGTACCAGAGATTCAAATGCTACCAAAGAAGAGCATTTCTCTACAGAATTTTGTTTGCAATCTGTGATATTTTGTGGTTAAGCCACTCTCTAATCCTTGAGGATTAACAAACAAACAAAAAAACCAAACAAAAAAAAAAAAGAGTATATTTAACCTCTTTCAAACAGATTTCTGGGTGATCAAATTCTGTGTCACATCTCTGACCCTTGGTTTTTCTTGTCTTTGTGATATTTTCACTAGAAACATTACTTTTACCATTGCTGGTTTCAGTATGCTGTGTACGTAAAGTCCATAATCTATTGCCCAACAAAATACTTCATTATCACTTGATTCATTATAATTTGTGGCCTTTCAATATCAATGAAAGATGCCATGTTTACAGATTTCAGAAGAGAGTAAACAAAAAAAATAATTTTGTGTTTCTCTGAACCCCTTATTATCTTATCTTCCACACCACCTTGGATTTATATTCTCTCCCAGAAACTCACAGTTTTCCCAATCCTCATTTACTGAAATGCTTTTGAATTATTTTCTATGATTTTATGCTCACTATTCTCTCTATTCTTTCTGGATTCCTTCTGCAATGGAGGGACCAAAGCTGTACACCATACACCGAATTAGGACAGACGCTGACAAATATAATAGCATTGTAACACTGTGTTCTTCTCTAATTACATATTCAGCACATTATAGGGAGATCTAATTTCCAGCCTTTCCACCCCACTGCCAGTCCTGCTAAATAATCAAGAGCTAGACAAGTTAGTTGTCATACCTTGGAGTGCCAAGGAAGCAGGCACTGACCACTGCAAGGATCACATGAGGAATCACATTTAATGCCAGCTGGTTAAAGCAATGGCCAACGCTGCCATGAACCCACACAGGGAGTGGATCTTCTGGGCTGGTCCCACACAAACCAGCCAGGATGTTCTCCATCTTTTGCTGGGAATTGAATGCAAGAGACGGGAGCTCCTAGAGTAGAAAAGCAAAAAACAGCATGAGGTACTAAATGAAAAAAGTATGGCTCCAGCTCAAGGTGGACTGTGATAAGAAATGAACATAGGGCTTGAAGTAACTTCCTGGTCACACAGTCCAAGCCCTGCTATTGCACACTTGCTATGATATCATCTACTTTAAAAAATGATCGAGCTCCAGCTTAACTTTTTTATAACCTTAAGTCACTCTAGGATCTCAATGCTCCAGGAACATGAAGCTTTCAGCTTATTTCCAGGGTGATTTTTTTCCCACAGCCAGTTTTGTCCTTTGAAAATAGCATCAGGAAGCATTTGCGGCGGGGGAGGGTGCCGGTGTCCATCCAGAGAAACAGGGGGTACCCCCGGGCTGCACAGGACAGGGGGACCAGCAGGACTGCGTCCTTCCCTGGGAAAGCCTCGGCTTTACACTCGCTTCTGTTCGCGCCAGCCCGTCCCATCTCCCGCCCTGGGGCCGGCTGAGAAACACCGGCTCGGCGCGGGGCCCAGCTCGGCAGGCAGGCAGGGAGGGAGGCAGGGAGGAAGGGGGCACAGCAGCACCGTAGTCGGGGGACCGGGCCCTGTCACTGCGGCCCCCCCGGCCTGCGCCGGTACGGCCCTGGGAGCGCGGAAACCCTTGCTAAGGCCCTGCCGGGCGACCGCCCCCCTCCACACGTCCAATTTTGACCCCTGCCACCCGCCGTACCTCGGCTG